>JAQQAC010012645.1:0-14622 GCA_029783875.1 Phataginus tricuspis
CAAGTTGATAATAGTTTTCTTTAAAATCGTTCTTCGTAGTAAACTGCATTTTAACCTTGTTCCTATGTAATAGTTAATCACATAAAAAATGTTTGCTAAAAACTGTGTTCTGTCCATTTTTCACATCTTAGAATTCTCCACCTTAGATGAATTCTAAAAGGGAAGTGAAATACCTGCCCCTCAGACCCCTTTTGTACCCTTTAAGAAAGTGATGCCGGGTTTCTTGGTCACGAAGCCGAAGAATGAGCTTAGCAAACAGGCAAGGTAGGAGAGCAAGGTACAGGCTTTTATTTAGAAATAAAGTGATAGGACAGAGCTCCTGGCTCACGCCTGGAGGGGACAAGAGAGTCCGGTGTGCTGCGTTGTCTAGGGGTTTTATAGGCAGATGAGGATTTTTTGAGAACAAGAAAAAAAGGTTTACGGGTGCAGACCTGCTAAGTGGTGTTTGAACCCCGAATTAACTTAACACAAGGAATTCCGCCTCCCCAGGTTTCTCTCTGGAACACCTGCGTCCTGGTCTAGGAGCATATCAAAAGGCAGCCTGCCCAGTGCCCAAGGTGGGCTGAGGTATTGTTTGTTTGCTAAAGAGTAAGTTAAGAATTTTGCTTCCCAAACTTCCTGGGTGTTAAAATGCAATCTTATCTTTAAGGTGGAATCTTCCCTGCCTTTCACTATGTTGTTTACAGCTGGGTCTGCATGCTAAATTAGTTGCCCAGTTTGTCCTGGGCCTTTTAGCATGCTAAAGTGTATCTTACAAGTGGTTAGCGTAATAACAACATGGGGTACTCTTCTTTATCTGGGGAACACCAACTGATCTTACTGAAGAATAACAGAGCTTAATGTTTAACACAGAGTTTTGGTAGGGGGTTTCCTTGCATATAGTTACATTGCTCTGACTGCCAATATTTTGCCTTGCTTTTTCCAGAGGCTCTTCCCCTACTCTGACTACACCCACAGTCCCTGTCTCAAAAGGATAGGTAATTAGTAATAAGGTACTATGGCCAACTATTTGTGCAGCTAATAAAATAATAGTAGATAATATTTTAGAGTGTTTATAAGTCAGATACTGGTAACAATAATGAAGAAGAAGCATGGCTTTTCTCAAGAAGGAAGAAAGCAGTTGGGTGGAAGATTTATAGCCTTTGATTTACATTTACTTCTTCTAAAAATGCCCTTAACTTACAGTTCTGAAAGGGTTGTATTTCACTACTTTTTGTAATAAAAAAAGGAGCACAAATACAGAGCAGGCTGACCAGGATTTTTTCAGGAAGGCAGCATTTTGTGTAATTGGGTCAGTGCTCATTCATTGTGTTTATTCATAAGGATCAGAAATTATTTCCTATAGTGCTTACCAATAACTTGCTTGTTTTTATGGTGCTTACAAAGATAGAGTTTATTTCCCAGGTTACCCTTTTGATACTGCAAATTTTCCCCAAGCTGTGTGCCATGGATAGGTTAAAAGTGGCTAGAACCTCCAAGCTGGTTACCTCTTAATCACCAGCAGTTCCTTTTCTTTCCTGGTTGCCTTATAAACGTTATTTTCCTAAGTATTCCTGAGGAAAAAAATTCGAAAGTACTGCTCTGTGTAATTGGTTTTCATGCTTTATCATTGATTGAGAATGAATTCAAAAGAAACCAGGCTTTGATGTTGTAGACTTAGATAATGAAAGTACTACCTTTCCCTCTGACATTGGGGATGGGTGGAATGGTCTTTGAAACGGACAGATTCTCAAAACTGCTTTTTCTGATCTGTGTGAATTGTGTCCTCCATTTCCTAAATCTGTACAGCCTTGATTTCTTCCTTTAATTCTTTAGTATAAGTTAGTGTTACCTTGGGTCACATGTTTTTTTTTAAATGTTAGCTAAAATTTAACTGTTGATTTGTATACATGATCTTTACTGTAGAGCTCCACATTCCTCATGACAAGAACTTCTTCTTTTGCATTCATTTCTCCTTAGACTTAGTGGTTCTTCTCTGTTAGTATGACACTTCTATTTTATAGGCAAAATTTTGTCCAAGTGCTACCATGTGTGTAAGTTATACTGTTTGAACAATTTTAGCTGAATTTTATATAATATGTAAATTTAAAATACAATTGTAGTATACTTTTAGAGTCATTAAAAGTACCTGAATAAACTGTTGATAAAAATATTAAAATTCTACAAAGATACTGACTACTAAACACAGTTTTTAATTACCCTGGAGATCTAAATTGACTATTAAGTTTATATAGTAGACAATAAAATACTATAAATTTACTGATTTAAGATGTTATTTTTTCTAAGCATATTGGGTGCTAAGAGATAACAGAAAAATGGACCCGTCTGCATAGAAGGATACAGTAGGACTTCTAAAACATCTGGATTTCTTAAGATGCTCTGTGGAAACAAGAAAAAGGCACTGTGCTATGTCAAAGTTGTATGATATCTATCATTATAAACTTAGAGAGGGAAAAAGGTAATATTCTAAGCTCCTTACAGGCCAAACCAGAAATAAAGTCCATATTACTTTTTAAGTTAAGTTTTAAATGTATAAGGAAAGACCCGAGTTTACATTAGACTCTCCAGAAGCGGAGCGACTAGGGCACCAGTGGGGACAGATTAGACTCTCCAGAAGCTGAGTGACTAGGGCACCAGTGGAGAAAGATTAGACTCTCCAGAAGCAGAGTGACTAGGGCACTAATGGGGAAAGATTAGACTCGCCAGAAGCTGAGTGATTGGGGCAGAATTGGGAAGACCATATACATCAGAAGGGGGGATAGGGTTTATTGAAGAATTGGAGAGAAAGAGGAAACTAAGGGACAGAATGAAGCAAATTATCTACTTCTGCTTGGTTTTTCTGAGCCCTATTTAATACTAAAGATCTTAATAACTGAAGATCCTTACAGAGTCCAGGCTACAGGTCAGAAAGATTACTTTTTACAAGGCAGTTATGCACCTACTTTCATGCCCATGGGGTCTTAAGGAAAGCCGCTGGGCATGGAGCAAAAAGGGACTTAAGAGGAATGGATAACCTTTATTGATTCTAATTACCTGAACCAAAGTTTGAAAGGGTTCTTGTTCTAGTTATGGGATCAGACTACTGCCCCAGGACCCAGGTTCCCACAGCCACTCTTGGCCAGAGAGGGAGCTCAATCCACCAGAAAAATAAAACACAGGGGCTACACCTTCATAATACCTAGAAATCACACCCATTGAACTGACTACCACCAAAGGGAAGATAGCCATAAAACACAAGCACCCATATAGCGTTTGAACTCTGCATAAATGACCATTGCCACCCACCCCACTGTGACATGCTTCCCCACCCATCCTATGTCATAGTAGAGTCATTACCCTTTGGAAGGTTCGGAGATTCTATTGGTTGGTTCCAGTGGGGAAAGGTTAGACTCTCCAGAAGCTGAGTGACTAGGGCACCAGTGGAGAAAAATTAGACCCTCCAGAAGCTGAGTGACCAGGGCACCAGTGGAGAAAGCTTAGACTTTCCAGAAGCTGAGTGACAAGGGCACCAGTAGAGAAAGTTTAGACTCTCCAGAAGCTGTGTGATTGGGGCAGAATCGGGAAGACCATATACATCAGAAGGAGGGCTAGGGTTTATTGAAAAATTGCAGAGAAAGAGGAAACTAAGGTACAGAATGAAGCAAATTATCTACTTCTGCTTGGTTTTTCTGAGCCCTATTTAATACTGAAGATCTTAGTATCTGAAGATCCTTACAGAGTACAGGCTACAGGTCAGAAAGATTACTTTTTCAGAGAAGTTATGCGCTCCAAAGTTTACAGAGGGTTGGGACTCTTGTGCTTTCTATGGAGTAGTTGGATAAAATTGGGCAGCTAAGCTTTGTCCCATGTGCCTCCTAAAATAAAGATAACTAGTTTGTAAATTGACTTACAGATTCAACGCAGCACTATCCTGCTTGTCGGTAGTTTTGTTTGTAAACAAGTGAAAACTTCCAACCAGGCAAGTGCCATTCAATTTTCTGTCGATCACACAATTGCATAAAGCGGCAAAACTGAAGGGAGGGATGATGGCTGTATACACTTTTAAATTCCTTCACATAGTCTCATTTGAGATAATTGAGACACCACATACTCCATTACAGTCACTGTCCATCAGCGTAGTAAGATGCTAAAGATTCACTACTTGTCTTCTCTGTGTTATACTGCCTTCCCCATATCCCCCCTGCTACATTATGTGTGCTAATTGTAATAGGCCTTTATCCCCCTTATCCCTCCCTTTCCACACATTTTCCACAGTCCCTTTCCCTTTGGTAACTCTTAGTCCATTCTTGGGTTCTGTGAGTCTGCTGCTGTTTTGTTCCTCAGTTTTTTCTTTGTCCTTATACTTCACAGATGAGTGAAATCATTTGATACTTGTCTTTCTCTGACTGGCTTATTTCATTAAGCATAATACCCTTTAGCTCCATCCATGTTGTTGCAAACAGTAGGATTTGTTTTCTTCTTATGGCTGAATAATATTCCATTGTATATATGTACCACCTCTTGTTTATCCATTCATCTACTGATAGACACTTAGGTTGCTTCCATTTCTTGGTTACTGTAAATAGTACTGCAATAAGTGTAGGGGAGCATATTTCTTTTTCAAACTGGACTGCTGAATTGTTAGGGTGAATTCCTAGGAGTGGAATTCCTGGGTCAAATGGTATTTCTATTTTGAGTTTTTTGAGGAACCTCCATACTGCTTTCCACAATGGTTGAACTAATTTACATTCCCACCAGCAGTTTAGGAGGGTACCCCTTTCTCCACATTCTTGGCAACATTTGTTGTTATTGGTCTTTTGGATGATGGCCATCCTAACTGGTGTGAGGTGATATCTCACTGTGGTTTTAATTTGCATTTCTCTGATAATTAGCAATGTGGAACATCTTTTCATGTGCCTGTTGGCCACCCGAATTTCTCCTTTGGAGAAGTGTCTGTTCAGCTCCTCTGCCGATTTTTGAATTGGTTTATTTACTTTTTGTTTGTTGAGGTGTGTGAGCTCTTGATATAATTTGGATGTCAACCTTTTATTGGGTATGTTATTTATGAATATATTCTCCCATACTGTAGGATGTCTTTTTGTTCTACTGATGGAGTTCTTTGCTATACAGAAGCTTTTCAGTTTGATGTAATCTCACTTGTTCATTTTTGCTTTTGTTTCCCTTGCCCAGGGAGATATGTTCATGTAGAATTTGCTCATGTTTATGTCCAAGAGATTTTTGCCTATGTTTTTTTCTAAGAGTTATATGGTTTCATGACTTACATTCAGGTCTTTGATCCATTTTGAGTTTACTTTTGTGTATGGGATTAGACAATAATCCAGTTTCATTCTCTTACAGGTAGCTGTCCAGTTTTGCCAACACCAGCTGTTGAAGAGGCTGTCATTTCCCCATTGTATATCCATGGCTCCTTTATCGTACATTAATTGACCATATATGCTTGGGTTTACATCTGTGCTCTCCAGTCTGTTCCATTGGGCTATGAGTCTGTTCTTGTGCCAGTACCAAATTGTCTTTATTACTGTGACTTTATACTAGAGCTTGAAGTCAGGGAGCGTAATTCCCCCTGCTTTATTCTTCCTTTTCAGCTTGGCTATTCCGGGTCTTTGGTGGTTCCATATGAATTTTAGAACTATTTGCTCTAGTTCTTTGAAGAATCCTGTTGGTATTTTGATAGGGATTGCATTGAATCTGTAGATTGCTTTAGGCAGGATGGCATTCTGTCAATATTAATTCTTCCTATCCATGAGCACGAGATGTGTTTCCCTTTATTGGTATCTTCTTTAATTTCTCTCATGAGTGTCTTGTAGTTTTCAGAGTATGGGTCTTTCACTTCCTTGGTTAGGTTTCTTCCTAGGTATTTTATTCTTTTTGATGCAATTGTAAATGGAATTGTTTTCCTGATCTTTCTTTCTGCTAGTTCATTGTTAGTGTATAGGAATGCAACAGATTTCTGTGTATTAATTTTGTATCCTGCAACATTACTGAATTCAGATATTAGATCTAGTAGTTTTGGAGTGGATTCTTTAGGGTTTTTTATGTACAATATCAAAGACAGTTTGACTTCTTCCTTACCAATCTGGATGCCTTTAATTTCTTTGTGTTGTCTGATTGCTGTGGCTAGGACCCCCAGAACAATGTTAAATAAAAGTGGAGAGAGTGGACATCCTTGTCTTGTTCTCAATCTTAAAAGAAAGTCTTTCAGCTTCTCACTGTTAAGTATAATGTTGGTTGTGAGTTTGTCATATATGGCCTTTATTATGTTGAGGTACTTGCCCTCTATACCCATTTTGTTGAGAGTTTTTTTCATGAATGGATGTTGAATTTTGTTGAATGCTTTTTCAGCATCTATGGAGATGATCATGTGGTTTTTGTCATTCTTGTTGTTGATGTAGTGGATGATGTTGATGGATTTTTCTAATGTTGTACCATCCTTTCTTCCCTGGGATAAATCCCACTTGATTCTGATGGATGATCTTTCTGATGTATTTTTGAATTTGGTTTGTTAGTATTTTGTTGAGTATTTTTGCATCTATGTTCATCAGGAATATTGGTCTGTAATTTTCTTTTTTTGTGGTGTCTTTGCCTGGTTTTGGTATAGAGTGATGTTGGCCTCATAGAATGAGTTTGGGAGTATTCTCTCCTCTTCTGGTTTTTGGAAAACTTTAATGAGGATGGGTATTAGGTCTTCACTAAAGCTTTGATAAAATTCAACAGTGAAACCACGTGGTACAGGCGTTTTGTTCTTAAGTAGTTTTTTGATTACCAACTCAATTCTTTGCTGGTAATTAGTCTATTCAGATTTTCTGTTTCTTCCTGGGTCAGCCTTGGAAGGTTGTATTTTTCTAGAAAATTGTCCATTTCTTCTAGGTTATCCAGTTTGTTAGCATATAAGTTTTCATAGCATTCTCTCATAATTCTTTATATTTCTGTGGTGTCCATTGTGATTTTTCCTTTCTCATTTCTGATTCTGTTTATATGTGTAGACTCTCTATTTTTCTTGATGAATCTTGCTAGGGGTTTATCTATTTTGTATATTTTCTCAAAGAACTAGCTCCTGCTTTCATTGATTCTTTATGTTGTTTTATTCTTCTCAATTTTATTTACTTCTGCTTTAATCTTTATTATGTCCCTCCTTCTACTGACTTTGGGCCTCATCTGTTCTTCCTTTTCTAGTTTCATTAATTGTGAGTTTAGACTGTTGATTTGGGATTGTTCTTCTTTCCTGAGGTGGGCCTGTATTGCAATATATTTCCCTCTAAGCATGGCCTTCGCTGCATCCCACAGATTTTGTGGTGTTGAATTATTGTTGTCATTTGTCCATATATTGCTTGATTTCTGTTTTTATTTGGTCATTGATCATTGATTATTTAGGAGCATGTTACTAAGCCTCCATGTGTTTGTGGGTTTTTCATTTTCTTTGAGTAATTTACTTCTAGTTTCATACCTTTGTGATCTGAGATGCTGGTTAGTACAATTTCAATCTTTTTGAATTTACTGAGGTTCTTTTTGTGGCCTAGTATATGATCTATTCTTCAAAATGTTCCATGTGCACTTGAGAAGAATGTGTACCCTGTTGCTTTTGGATAGAGTGTTCTGTAGATGTCCATTAGGTTCATCTGTTGTAATACGTTGTTTAATGCCTCTGTCTCTTTATTTATTTTCTGTCTGGTTGATCTGTCCCTTGGAGTGAGTGGTGTGTTGACATCTCCCCAAAAGAATGCATTGCATTCTATTTCCCCCTTTATTCTGTTAGTGTTTGTTTCACATATGTAGGTGATCCTGTGTTGGGTCCATAGGTATTTATAATAGTTATATGCTCTTGTTGGACTGACCCCTTTATCATTATGTAATGTACTTCTCTGTCTCTTGTTACTTTTTCTGTTTTGAAGTCTGTTTTGTCTGATACAAGTACTGCAACTCCTGCTTTTTTCTCCCTATTAGTTGCATGAAATCTTTTTCCATCCCTTTACTTTCAGTCTGTGTATGTCTTTGGGTTTGAAGTGAGTCTCTTACAGGCAGCATATAGATGGGTCTTGGTTTTTTATCCATTCAGTGACTGTACGTCTTTTGATTGGTGTATTCAGACCATTTACATTTAGGGTGATTATCGATAGGTATGTACTTATTGTCCTTGCAGGCTTTAGATTCATGGTTACCAAAGGTTCAAAGGTAATTCCCTTACTATCTAACAGTCTAATTTAACTCACTTCATATGCTATTACAAACACAACCTAAAGCTTCTTTTTTTCCCTCCCTTTTATTCCTCCTCCCTTCTTTGTATGTTACGAATCATATTCTGTACTCTTTGTCTTCCCTTGGGTGACATGTATTTAGCCTTAGGAATACTTCCACGTATAGGAGTCCCTCCAAAATGCACCATAGAGGTGGTTTGTGGGAGGTAAATTCTCTCCGTTTTTGCTTATCTGAAAATCTTTTAATCACTCCTTAAAATTTAAACGATAACCTTACCGGGTAGGGTATTCTTGGTTCAAGGCCCTTCTGCTTCGTTGCATTAAATATATCATGCCAATCCCTTCTGGCCTGTAAGTTTTCTATTGAGAAATTTGATGATAGCCTGATGGGTTTTCCTTTGTATGTGATCTTTTCTCTCTCTCTAGCTGCTTTTAACGTGTCTGTCTTTATCCTTGATTTTGCCATTTTTAATTATTATATGTCTTGATGTTGTCTTCCTTGGGTCCCTTGTGTTGGGAGATCTGTGCACCTCCATGGCTTGAGAGACTATCTCCTTCCCCAGATTGGGGAATGTTCCAGCAATTACCTCTTCAATGACACTTTCTATCCGTTTTACTCTCTCTTCTTCTTCTGGTACCCTTATAATGTGAATATTGTTCCAGTTGGATTGGTCACACAGTTCTCTCAATGTTCTTTCATTCTTAGGGATCCTTTTTTCTCTCTGTGCCTCAGCTTCTTTGTATTCCTCTTCTCTAATTTCTATTCCATTTACCGTCTCTTCTACTACATCTAATCTGCTTTCAAATTCCTCCATTCAGATATGGAATTTCTTCATGATTGAATCTCTGTCTTAAATTCGTTTCTGAGTTCTTGAATATTTTTATGTACCTCCATAAGCATGTTTATGATTTTTATTTTGAACTCTCTTTCAGGAAGATTGGTGAGTTCAGTTTCATTTGGCCCTTTTTCTGGGGTTTGTGAGATTTTGGTCTGAACCATGTTCTTTGACGTTTCATATTTCTGTGTGGTGCCCTCTAGTGACCAGAAGCTCCCGTCTCTGGAGCTGCTCAGCCCCTAGAGTGAGGCTGGAGGTTGTAGGGGAGTGGAGCTGGTGCCTGGGGGGAGGAAAGATCTGTGTCCTGATTCCTGTCTGTCGTGCCTGTCTCCAGTGTCAGACCCAGTGGGCCAAGCACACACGTGTAAGCCTCTGTGCTTTGCGTCTCTAGCTGTTGTGGGCGGGGCCTCCCTCTAACTTGCCTGATGCCAGTGCACTTACTCCCAGTTTGTGAGCCAGTGCTGTCAGGCCAGGAGGAAGGCTCAGCAGGCTTTGTGTAACAGTGGGGGGCCTCAGAGCTGAGTAGTCGGCCAGAGGCCTGGAGCGCCTGAAGCTTCCCAAAGTTCCCAATCTGCTGGGCAGAGCACTCCCAGACAATCTTATCCCCCTATCCCTTCTCCCGGGCAGCAAGCTCCATGCCAACGCCACCCCTTCAGCAGCCCACTCACTGCTAGGAAGCCTCTCAGACCGCCTGCCTTTCCCTTGTCCCAAAGCGGCCGTGTGTGGATCCTGTCCTCCACAAATGGCCAGAATCTGTCACTCAAGCACTCCACCTGTCCCAGCTCCTCATCCTCCAGAGCACCACACAATGTAGGTTTCTGCTCGCAGAGCAGATCTCCAGGGCTAGGTGTTCAGCAGTCCCAGGCTTCCACCCACTCCCCCGCTCCATTTCTCTTCCTCCTTCCGGTGAGCTGGTGTTGGGGAAAAGCCTGAATCTCACTGGATCAAGGCTTTGGTACATTACCCTGTTTTGTGAGGTCTGCTCTGTTCATGAGGTCTGTATGCAGTCTGGTGCAGCCTTCTTTCCTGCTGCTGTTTTGGGGTTAGTTGTATTAACTACATTTTTATACCATCTGTGGTTTTGGGAGGAGTTCTCTGTGTCACCTCTCATGCTGCCATCTTGAATCTCTCTGAAGCAGGTCTGCTCTTCATGCCTTCGCTCATCTTCCCCCTCCCCCCCTCCCTCTCTCCTACATTCCTGTATATCCAACCCCCTACTGACACCTCCCTGAGCACTCCATGTCCTCCTCAAGTGACAACTATTGTAAATCCTGCATCCTATCAGGCCTTCCAAGGTAGGACTTACTTTGCCAAAATCATCCCTCATTCCTACTCAAAACAAAAGACCTCTGCCTCACTACTTTATTCCCAGTTAATCATTTCAAAGAGAAACCCATTAACTGACACACAACAAAAAGGAAAATTTATTGAGAGCTTCCCATTTTCCAGGTACCCTTTCTAAACCACTGAGGTGTTACCATTATTTCATTCAAATTTACTTCCAAAAAGATGTTTGTATTCTTGAAAGTGAATGCCTAGATCACATCTGTGTGTCTTCAGTGGAGTGACTCCCATGGTAGATTCTCAAGCTTTGTAGCAGGCAATGGAGAAGTTTTGAGATGGGAGAAAGGAGGGAAAAACAGAAGCCCCATCTGCTGGTGGAGAGCTCTTGTGGCATAAGGCAGGACCTAACTCTCAGTGATGTGCCAGGTGCCTGGATGAAAATACTCAATGAAAGTGTATTTCATGAGCAGATTTTGTACACCATTTGCCCAAGAAACCATTCTCTCCGATGCAAGAGGTTATTAAGGAAGCAAACTTCTTCTGGAACCAGGGAGGAGGTGCACTATTATATTGAGCACTTTGATCAAGAAAGCCTGGGAAAATCCTCTCTTGCTGACTGAGTTGAGAATTCCTGAAACAAATTGTAGGGCATGCTTAAGAAATACAATTTTCTAAGAATGAAAAAGGAAAGGTGTGCTACCAGCAACAGCCAGGTTGTTGAATTACATGTCTCCTAGATATCCTTTCTGGCCCAAAGATCACTGACCTTGAGATAACTAGCCCTTGTTACTTTTGTGGGCTGAATCTATAGGTCAGAAGAAGCAGAAATCTTAAGACTGACCGAGTCTAATAGGAACCTTAAGAGTTTGAACACAGACTTTGAAAGAGATATGCAAAGAATAGATGAAGCAAATCACGAACTTCTCAAAATCCATGAGAAAGAAAATGAAATACAGAGGTGAGTGCTAGGGTTTATTGAGGGAAGTTCCCAATCCATGGGATGGGATAGAGTAGAAAAGACACACCTGAATTTTCCTACTTGCTCTAGAAACCTATATCTTATGTAGCAGTTTCTTCTCCATTCTTTGGCATTTTCTGTGGCTCAAATCCTGAATTACAGCAAGTTTCAAAGAGATTTCTAAAAGATTGGATGATATTTACCTGACTTGAAAGAACCCTAGGGTATTTGACTTGGGAATCAGGTCAAACTTTGAAGTGATTTTTTTTCCTGCCTTTGAAGTGATTATGATGGTAAGGACCCAGGAAAGATGGGTTTCCAACTTGAGAGCCAAATTTTTGACACTGAAGTACCCTTAAAACGGATAGATGTGTTTTTTCAGTTCTGAAGCTGTCTGTTCCTCACAGTATGTGCTTGTGTCATTCAGGCTGGAAAGTGAGATCACTCAGACCCAAGACCTGACAGAAGATGAGGAGCGGGAGAAGAAGAATAGTACCACAGTGGAAACGTACACAACTTTGCAAGACCTGGGAGAAGAAATAGCCAGACTTGTAAGCAAGAAGCTGGTTGGAACCATCTGATAGGTTTTATTCCTCAACTTGTCTCTCATCAATCGTCAGATAAGCTAGTGTCCTCTTTTTTACATGCAAAGAATAGTCAAAAGTCATGGTAAACTATGTGTCAAGGGCACAGTTTCTTTGATGATATTTAATGTTGGGACACCTTGCATGTGGCATGTCTATCCTGGTGAGTTGGTGTATATATATATATGAGGAAATCAAACCACAGCTCCTTTACCTGACAATATGTAGTGAGGTAGAGTTCCTGCAGGAAAACAGCACCAGGTGAAACGGAGAACAATCAGCTGAACAAAGATGGATGATGGCATGGAGATCCATACCTATGCTGTGCTTCTTTCTCTCAACAGGAAAGGAAAAACGAGACTCTGGTCCATGGCATAACAGAAATTCAAAAAAAAGGTGGGATGGGGCTCTAGTTTTCCCCAGGTTCCCCGAAGCGGCTCCGGCTGTCAAAGAGATGAGGGAGGGAAAATGATCATAGAGGATCCCCCATGTCAGAGAAGTTTGTGCTGGGGGTGGGTTCTGCCCCTGCTCCTGAATGCCATGGGATTTCCCTGCAAGCACGAGGTGAAGGCAGTGGGTGGGAATATTTGGGGTATTTGGTGATCCCATGGGTTTCTCATTCTATCACAAGAAAATGGAATCCACCGACACTTTGTTGGAAGGTGAAAGGTTAATTTTACTTTCAACAGAGGCTTTTTAAAATATTTAAATCCCAAGGGCTTCCCCTTTCCTTATCCAGGCATTCCCTCTACCTCAACCCCTGCTTAAAATACAGTGAGTTGCCTATGATCACCCAATATCTGACCCATGCCTGCAGCCCTCTGTAGCCCAGAATGGGGTAGGGTTCAGGGAAGTACTCTTGCTTGTGCAGACTCTAGCTTTGGTGGCCAAGACTAGTGAGAAGAAGATGGAGGTAGAATAAAATGGTGCCAAGGGCACCAAGAATCCAGTAAGGGACCATCTCCTGGCAGCTTTTTCAAGGCCATGTTATTGGTTCCACACACCAAACAGTGTGTTTGTCTTCTGGATTTTTTTATTTGATGTATTTTTATTTGAAACGTATATTTATTTAAAATCATAGCTTACGACGATATCACAAAAGGCAACCATGTGTGTACCAGGCCATCTAAAGGGAGCACCAGAAGAGTTAAAGGTAAATGAAAAAGCAATCTTCAATGGGTTTGGGTTATGTGACCAGGAAGCAAGCTTTGAAGTGGGAACAACTGTCAAAACCGGACTAAATTCTTTATAGTTTTAGCCCATGTCAGACTTAAGGCGAGGCTACTGAGTACTGAATTCTTTTCTGCCCTTAAGGAGGAATTGCACTCTGAAGCCATATACTTTGTTTCTCTTCCTTCAGGAAGAGCAGAACACAATTGCACAATGCATATATAACACTGGAGGCAGTTGAAGTTACATCCCGGTCCCAGCACACAGTGAAGTATATAAAGTTGGGCAATTTGATCAGCCCTTTCCAGCCTCAGTATGAAAAATGAATGAAATTGTTTATCTTTAAAATACTCTTTCCTTTTTTTGAAGAGTAAAACCTTGAAAAGTCACATACTTAACATGATTATTTAAAAGTCTAGCTGGGGCAATTGTCTGAATTCATAGAGCAGAGCTGGGATTTGTAAATCTACTGTGTGCTAGGTAATTTACACACTCTGGCACTGACTCCCATCCAGGAAAGGATTCATTCAGTTGGTCACTCAAACATTTAGTGACCTCTGCCTGCTGAGTGCATCACACATTGCTTAGCATTTCTCTAATTGTGTTCCAAAGATAAAAACCTGGGCACAACCACAATCCATCTCATCAAAGATGCAAAAAGGTGGACTTATTTTTTTATTCAGAAAGGAGGTAAAATTCGTACTTGGTACTTTCTGTAGAATTACATCTTGTCCTTGCCTTATTTCTCTTTAGCTTCTTAAGCTCACACTTAAGCCCATACTAGGTCTGTGAAGCCCCTGAAGATATAGGCACACTGAAAATAGAAACAGAAAGTGAAAAATAGAGAATTACTTCTCTATTTCCTGTCAGCCAAATTAATACTGATGGCCACAAAAAAAAAAAAAAAAAAGAAATCAGGAAGTCCAAAGCCACCAAACCAGCTTGCTTGGCCATGCCCGTCCAGGAAATTTATCTGGAAAGGAAGAAATGTGGAGCATGCGTGTATTTCAGAATTACCTTGGTGCTCAGACTAGAAAGGCTTATGAAGTCCCTTGACTAGCCTTCCATGTAACTGCATTTGCTTCCTTCTGCTCAGAACAAGTTTTCTTGACAGTAGCCCACCAGAGCCCATGGCGAGGCTGTAAGTCTGGTGATGCTGTGTCACTCAGCTATGCCGAAAAACTATAGATCATAGTTCCAGGTATTGTGAGAACAATGGCCATTATTTTCCCTGAAGCTATTAGCCCACCTCCAAAGAACTCTAAGGCATTATTGACCCTTTAAATTACTCCCATTTGCCTACATCTGTTGTAGAATTCTCGAGCCATTTCTCTAATTCTATGAAATATATAGCATCTCTCCTGCTTCTGTTCTTCTGACATCCTGGCAATCAGCTCATCAGTTTCAGGGTGTGCCTACTTCACCTCTTTGTGTCTCAGACCACCGTCCTGAAAATACAGCCCTTAGCACATTTGGGCCTCTGGCCCTGGATATAATTGACTGGAGAGGAAAGGAACTGTTAGAAGTCTTCAGATGCGAAATAATGGTACCTAGATCAAAGTGGGAACAGTAGAGCTAAAAGTGAAAGGAAGGAAAAA
>JAQQAC010012650.1:0-14517 GCA_029783875.1 Phataginus tricuspis
CAATAAAAGGGGACCATCTATTTTGTTGTTTGTTTTTGTGTATGGGTTCTAGCCATGGTGGCTACTTTAATTTTACTCTCACTTGGCAATTCAAATATATATTATATTCCACAAATATGAATTTGCTAAACCAAATAACAAATAAACATTGTGTAAACCCAGATTACAAGCTCCCAAAATATCCTTTGTCTGCATTAAAAAAAAAAAAGCCAACTTAGAATAGGTATATATTGTACCTCATCCAAATTTATGAATTGAATATGAATTATGAATAATTATGCCAAAAGTTCTCAAACTCATTTAAGTGGTAAATCATTTGAACATTAAGGAATTCGAAGTAGAGCACCAAGGACTGTGAATACTCTAAACTGAAAATGTCTAATTATAATTAGGCACTAAGTCAGATTCAATTTTATGCAAGATTATCATAAAGAAACAGTTGTTAATAGTTTGAAATAAAAATCATGGAAAATAGTTCAACATTAATATTCTATTAAACTCCTTTTCTCCCCTAGAAATTAGCAAAAGCCCTCCCACTATTCCATCAGTATAACATTTTTGTCCAATTTCAGGATGACAAGAACCTAGGCTACTAGTATTTTCTCAAAATCTGCATGAAATAAAATTGATATATATATATGTGTGTGTGTGTGTTTGAGATACTAGAACATCTCACTGGTTTCTATTCCCTCATAGCTGAATTTCTTCCCCACTGGAGACTTTTTGTTCTTTGATCCTTCCAGCCTGTCTATATCCTATGATCAGATTTTAATAAAACAGACTTGGGGATGCACCTGGATAATTAGGTAATTGTGTGTAATTTGGAAAGCCCAGGATTGTATATATCATACCTAATAATGGACTGTTTTGATCCTATCTTGACTCTAGAACTTAGGTCTCAGGAGACCCTTATCTATGATGATGTGGACATAAGTGAAAAGGAATCAAAGTAAGTCAATTTACCTCATTGGTCATACCTGCTGATAGCTAATCCACTTCCTGATCCTTTGTTAAATACGGTCAGAGGGCCATCTCTTCAGATCCTTGGAGTCCTGATGAAAAGTCAACTTGGGATATTCTCCCCACTAAGGGAAAACAATGAATCACGTAGGTGATCTAACAGTCGTAGGTGATTCAAGTCACCAAAGCTTTGGAATCTGTTTTTTGTCTTTGAACCTAAAGACCTGAAATTCATCTCAATACAACAAACCCTTTTTACTAACCTCCTGTGTACAAGGCAACAGGAAGGATAGCAAGCACTATCTTACAGAACGTAGGCCCTCAAAGACTAAATAACTACAAACCATCAAAAAAGAAACCACCCTGAAACCCAGTGCCTGCTCCTGAGCTACTTGTTCCCTGTCCTTCCCTCTCAACTAAGGGGTTGAAAATAAAGGTCTCCTCTGCCCATCTTTGATTCATCCTTCCAAGCACACTGCTGTTGGGCTTCTGTTCCTATTATACCAGTGAACTTAAGTTTTGGTAAGGTCACTAGTAACTTCCTTGTTAAATCCAGCGGATACCTTTAAGCCCTTATCTTACTATGCTTTACCTTAAACTGTTGACAATGCTACCCTTCAAAGGAGAAAAATACTAACTTTCCCCTAAGTTTGTATGTTATCATTATTTCTTATTCCTCCTCATTGGCTGTTGCTCTGCCTAACGGTTTCTTATTTTTGTATACATGGGAGTTCTAATTCTGTCATTCATCTCTTAAAAATTGTATATTCCTCGGATTTCCTCTATCAGTTCTCTTCTGTTCTTTATATGTCCTTGAAGGATCTCACCCACCTATAGGACTTTAATTATAATTATTAGGGTAATATCAAAAGCTACATTTTCAGATCAGATTTCTCTCTTCCACTCTAATAAGCCTCTGGATAACTCTAGTGGAAGCTCAAAATTCCATACCAACTCAGAATCTCAATTCTCCCCATCCAAATATGCTCCCTTTCTTCTAATCTCTATGTTGGTGATAGTTTCAGTCAACACAAAGTTGCCCAAACCAAAACCCTAGGCATTGTCCTTGACTGCTCCTCTCCTGCCCTGCACCCCCTTCTGCTCCAGCGACTCTCAAAATGCTCCTATTTCTCCATCCCCACTGCACAGGTACAGTGCAGGCCCTCACTGTTTCTCAGCTGGATTACTGCAACAACTCTGAACCATCTCACCATGTACTTCCACCTCTACTTCGTTGATTCTCCCAACTTCCTAAAATGCAAATGTGATACAAACCCACCACCCACCAGCTTAAAAATGTTCAGTGGTTGCCCACTGCTTTCTGAATAAAATCCAAACTGCTTAGGGAGACATAAAATTCATTTATGATCCAGCCCCTGGCAAACTCTCACTCATATGTATGTCCCACTCACCCACAATTCCAGTGTTCCATCCATACTGTACTACTTAGAGTTCCTTGAACTCAAGTTTTGCAGCATTTCTAAACCTTTAGATTTATTCCAGCTTTGTTAACTCACTTAACAAGTATTTGTTGAGCCTGTACTATGTGTCAGGTACTGCTAAGTACTGGGTATAAAGTAGTGAACAAAATTTGTAATTCCTATTCCTATCTGGGGAAACAAATGAATGAATAAAAAATAAATCTGTAATTACATATTGAAACTTGGTTGCTTTGGATATTCTGAAAGACCGTGGACAGAGACCGTGTTGGGAGGACACTGATAGTCATTTTAGAGTAGATCGCTCGAGAAGTTCTCTCCAAGGAGGTGAGACTTTAGAAACAAAAGAACGGTGCCATCTGAAACCCACTCTGCCTTGCTTTTTGCCTGGTTATCTATTTTGTCATTACTTAAAACTGAATTCAGGTTTTGCTTTCCTCAGGAAGCCCTCCCTGACCTTACCTACTTGGGTTAG
Organism: Phataginus tricuspis; assembly: GCA_029783875.1. NCBI lineage: Eukaryota > Metazoa > Chordata > Mammalia > Pholidota > Manidae > Phataginus > Phataginus tricuspis. Next base: position 2,875 of record JAQQAC010012650.1, read on the forward strand.
GTACCCCTTTTTATCAGAATATTTTTCTTATAGTTGTAGAGGACTTATTTCTTGCCTGTCTCCTTTAGATGGGAACTCCTGAGGTAGAGACTGTGGCTTTTAGATCTGTATCTTGTGTCCTCATCAGTTAATGAAAAAGCACCTGCTTTAAAGAAAATAAGCAAAATAACCTGACAGCTCAGAGTAGGCAGCCCTTTCCGTTATTTCGGGGATCAGAAAAGTCTCTTTGCCAGCTGAAGCAGGAAGGATAGGTGACATTGTGACAAGGAGAGTGGGGATCAAGGAAAGAGAAAGGGTGGGGGTGGTAGACAGCTGTCTAAATGAAAAACACGTGTTTGGGAACGTTCATTAAGGAAAAAAGGTGTTACTGTCAGGAAACATAATTTGGCACGAGATGGAGGAGGTGTTAGAAGAGGAAATATAATTTGCCCTGGAATATCAAATTAGAGTTAAGAATGAATTTTCTCTTAAAAATTATAGGGTATTTGTAAAAATCAAAAGAAAACAAGAAACATATGTAAGTTGGAAAGCCTGATAAATTCCCCTGAATCCATCACTCAGCTTCAGAGTTAGAACACAACCTTGCCTTGGCTTCTCCATCTGGCACACATCCCCAGCCTGTCTCATTGCCCTTTCCCCGAGGTACACACTCTCCTACATTTTGTTTCTTTCATTTCCTGTTCAAAACTTAGACTGTTATCTAACACAGATGATAAAAATATATGGTTTCATTTGAGATTTGAACATTTATAAAAACAGTATCATGTTACATATTCTGCAGTTTTTAAAGTAAAATCCTTTTTTTAGCATTCATTTTTACTGTTCTATAATCCTATTGTGTGTGTGTGTATATATATATATCCATATATATCCATATATATATATATAATACCCCAATTTATCCATTCTCTTTAGTGGGTACTGGGGTAGTTCCAAATTTTTTGTACTTATGAATAATACTGCAATAAATATTCATGTCTCCTGTGAGCACATGCAAGAATTTTTCTTGGAGGCATATATACTTAGAAGGGTAAAGAAATGCAACTTATATAGGAATGCAAATTTATAAGAAAATACCAATTAGCTTTCCAAAGTAGCTGTAACTACCAATTCATACTCTTCCAAGCAGTACTAAGGGGAATGATCCACATTCTCACCGGTGCTTAGCACTGAGTTCTTAATTTTTGCCAATTGCATAGGTATAAAATATTATCTCATTGTGGCATTAATTGCATTACCTTCATTACCAACAGTTTGAAACCCTTTTAATATGTTTACTCACCACTCAAGTCTTTCCTTCTGTAGAAGGCCTGTTACATGTTTTGCCTGTTTTTCTATTAGATTGCTGGTCTTTTTCTTATTCATTTAAAAATGGATATTTTATGCACTTCTAGATACTACTTTCTCAGTTATGTGTTACAAATACCTTCTTCCATGTTGTAACTTGCCTTTTCAACTTGCTTACTAATCTTATAATAGAAATTCTCAATTTTAATGTATTGAATTTATCAATTGATTATTGCGTATCTTTTAAAGAAGTCTTTATCCCAAGATCATATGATATTCTCCCGTTTTCTTCTAAAACTGTTAGGAGAAAATGCCTTCTACACTTAAACCTTAGATCTGGAACTGATTTTTGTATTTATAGTGAAGTGGAGATACAATTAAATTTTATTCCATATGGATATATGTCCTAGCATGATTAATTGAATAGTCCCAATTTTCCCCACTGATCTACTATGCCATCTTTGTCATACCAAGTTTCCATCTATCTGACAGTCTGTCTCCATGGTCTCTTTTCTGTTCCACTGTCATTTATATCCTCTTTGCACTGTGATCTGAAAAAGTAGGTAATATATTAGTAAACTAAGAAAGTAGTTGGTATCAATACTGTGACTTGTTCTGAGACATGATTCATGCCTAGTATATGGTCAGTTTTTGTAAATGTTCCATGTACACATTAGAAAAATACGATTTCTCTAATTGTCTGGTACAAGGCTCAATTTATGTCTTTTAAATCGAGTATATAATTGTTAAAATCTCCTATAGATTTATGAATTTTTAGATGTTTGAGCCAACAATATGTGAAAGAAGTGGGTTGAAAGCCCACACAAAGGTGGAAGATTTGTTGGTTTCTTCCAGAAGTTCCATCATTGCTGTATATATTGAGGCTATTTTATTAGTTGCATGAAAATTTAAGGTATCTTCTACTGAATTGATTGTTTCTTCATTAAGTTGCAGCCATTCCTATCTTAATACTATTAATAATAAACAGTATCATATAGCTCTTACTGTGGGTCAGTCACTGTTAATACATATAATATGTATGCATTCAATCTTCAATAATCCTGTGAAGTAGGTATTATTATTCCAAATTTTATAGATGACATACTGAGGCACAGAGGCTGAGTTACTTACCTTAGCAAGCTCACACAACTAATAAGTGGTGGAACCAGGATTCATATCCAACCAATAGGGACTCCCAATGTATTCTCTTTACTACTACACTATGCTGTATCTCCTAGTGATGCACTCTGTTTTAAAGTTTAATTTGCTTGATATTATATATCTATCTAACCTTTCATTTAGAATTTCCACAGTATACATTTTGATCCTTTAATTTTCTGTTTTCCATATTCTCATTCACTGTGGCTTGTATAAACAGCATAAAGAGCTGAATTTGCCTTTTTTAAAAAAACATTATGACAATCTGTCTTACCTCCTACCTCGCCCTTGACCTGAAGTTCAATCTTCTGAAATACTGTGGTGCTGATAAGCATTCTCCTCAGAACAGACTTGCCTTCTGTGTTTGCATACTGCTTACTGCTGTCTGTCTGGTTTCAGCTTATTTGGTGGAGGCTATTAGGGTACTATGTGCATTATTTAAAGCATAGCAATTTGTTAAAAATAAAGTACTTTTATTCAGGATCTAGTAGTTTTGTATTGGGAGGGCCCTTTCAGAATACTCTGCCCTACTGCCAAGAAAGTCCAGAACTCTGAGCAAAAGGACAATATAATCAGAGCCACACTTTAGGAAGAGTAATTGGACCCTTCTGCAGAATGCTTTGGAGGGAAAGTCTGAAGTAGAATATCATTACAATCGCTCAGGTGAAAGATCAACATGTGTTCTCGGTGATGAAAGAAATGAAGGAGAGCAAATAGTTGAAAAGAGAAAATAAGTGGATTTTATTAAATTATGAAATCCTCAGGAAGAAACCATATTCTCTTCATCTTTATTATCCAGCTCCTAGTAATAGCACTTAAGACATATTATGTACCCAAGGAATATCTTATGAATATTTACCAAATTACATGGCCCTATCAAAGTCTGACCAATTTCTTTTTCCTGTGATAGAGTAAATCTTCCATAGTTTGGTCTCCAAGAAACCAATTATTAAAGGTATTTGTAGCAGATAGAACATGGATGGAAAGGAGAATTTGGAATGGAAAGGGAGAGATGATATCCAAGTTCTTACAAGCTTGGCTAGTTTGCATGGCATGCCTTTGTACTTTGAGGACTTGCCTAAATACCTCTGGACTTAATTGCTGCTAGGTAATGCAGACCTATGCTTTTCACTTCCTTCTGTTCATTAGAGTATCCCCTAGAAAGTCAGCAAGGGGGGGAGGAAGAAGAGAGGGATCTTGAAAAAGAACAATGGAATTGTTATGCTTGGGTTTACATCTGGGCCCTCTAGTCTATTCCATTGGTCTATGGGTTCTTGTGCCAGTACCAAATTGTCTTGATTACTGTGGCTTTGTAGTAGAGCTTGAAGTCAGGGAGTGTAATCCCCCCTTCTACAAACGGGCACCAATTGGACTTGTAGCATGTCATCTACTCTTAGCCTTTTTTTTTAATTTAAAAATTTTTTAATTAAGGTATTATTGACATACACTCTTATGAAGGTTTCACATGAAAAGCAATGTGGTTACTATATTCACCCATATTATCGAGTCCCACCCAAACCCCATTGCAGTCACTGTCCATCAGTGTAGTAAGATGCCACAGTCACTACTTGTCTTCTCTGTGCTACATCGTCTCCCCCATGATCCCCCACACCTTGTGCCAATCATAATACTCCTCAATCCCCTTCTCCCTCCCTCCCCACCTGCACATCGCCACCCCTCACTTTGGTAACTGCTAGTCCCTTCTTGGAGTCTGTGAGTCTGCTGCTGTTTTGTTCCTTCAGTTTTGCTTCATTGTTATGCTCCACAAATGAGGGAAATCATTTGGTACTTGTCTTTCTCTACCTAGTTTATTTCACTGAGCATAATATCCTCCAGCTCCATCCATGTTGTTGTAAATGGAAGGATTTGTTTCTTTTCTACAGCTGAATAGTATTCCATTGTGTATATGTATCAACCTCCAGCTCCATCCATGTTGTTGTAAATGGAAGGAATTGTTTCTTTTCTATGGCTGAATAGTATTCTATTGTGTATATGTATTAAATCATCTTTATCCATTCATCTACTGATGGACACTTAGGTTGCTTCCATATCTTGGCTATTGTAAATAGTGCTACAATAAACATAGGGGTGCATATGTCTTTTTGAATCTGAGAAGTTGTATTCAGTGGGTAAATTCCTGGGAGTAGAATTCCCAGGTCAAATGGTATTTCTATTTTTAGTTTGTGGAGGAACCTCCATACTGCTTTCCACAATGGTTGAACTAGTTTACATTCCCACCAGCAGTGAAGGGTTCCCCTTTCTCCACATCCTCGGCAGCATTTGTTGTTCTTAGTCTTCTCGATGGCTGGCCATCCTAACTTGTGTGAGGTGGTATCTCATTGTGGTTTAATTTACATTTCCCTGATAATTAGTGATGTGGAGCATCTTTTCATGTGCCTGTTGGCCATCTGAATTTCTTCTTTGGAGAAGTGTCTATTCATATCCTCCACCCATTTTTTAATAGGGTTATTTGCTTTTTGGTTGTTGAGGCATGTGAGGTCTTTATAGATCTTGGATGATAACCCCTTGTTGGATATGTCATTTACAAATATATTCTCCCATACTGTAAGAAGACTTTTTGTTCTGCTGATGGTGTCCTTGGCCATACAGAAGCTTTTTAGTTTGATGTAGTCCCATTTGTTCATTTTTGCCTTTGTTTCCCTTGCCTGAGGAGATGCGTTCAGGAAAAGTTGCTCATGTTTATATTCAGGAGATTTTTGCCTATGTTGTCTTCTAAGAATTTTATGGTTTCATGACTTACATTCAGGTCTTCGATCCATTTTGAGTTTACTTTTGTGTATGGGGGTAGATAATAATCCAGTTTCATTCTCTTGCATGTAGCTGTCCAGTTTGCCAGCACCAGTTGTTGAAGAGGCTGTCATTTCCCCATTGTATGTCCATGGCTCCTTTATCATATATTAATTGACCCATATGCTTGGGTTTATATCTGGGCCCTTTAGTCTGTTCCATTGGTCTATGGGTTCTTGTGCCAGTACCAAATTGTCTTGATTACTGTGGCTTTGTAGTAGAGCTTGAAGTCGGGGAGTGTAATCCCCCCAGCTTTATTCTTCCTTCTCAGGATTGCTTTGGCTATTTGGGGTCTTTGTGGTTCCATATGAATTTTAGAACTATTTGCTGTAGTTCATTGAACAATGCTGTTGGTACTCTGATAGGAATTGCATTGAATCCGTAGATTGTTTTAGGCAGGATGGCCATTTTGACAATATTAATTCTTCCTATCCATGAGCACAGGATGTGTTTCCATTTATTGGTATCTTCTTTAATCTCTCTCATGGGTATCATGTAGTTTTCAGGGTATAGGACTTTCACTTTCTTCATTAGTTTTATTCCTAGGTATTTTATTCTTTTTGATGCAATTGTGAATGGAATTCTTTTTCTGATTTCTCTTTTTGCTAGTTCATCGTTAGTGTATAGGAATGCAAAGGATTTCTGTGTTTTAATTTTGTATTCTGCAACTTTGCTGAATTCAGATATTAGATCTAGTAGTTTTGGAGTAGGTTCTTTAGGGTATTTTATGTACATCATGTCATCTGTAAACAGTGATAGTTTAGCTTCTTCTTTACCAATCTGGATGCCTTTTATTTCTTTGTGTTGTCTGATTGCAATGGCTAGGACCTCGAGAACTATGTTGAATAAAAGTGGGGAGAGTGGGTATCCTCGTCTTGTTCCCGATCTTAAAGGAAAAGCTTTCAGCTTCTCGCTGTTAAGTATGATGTTGGTTGTGGGTTTGTCATATCCATATCATGTTGAGGTACTTGCCCTCTATACCCATTTTGTTGAGAGTTTTTATCATGAATGGATATTGAATTGTGTCGAATGCTGTTTCAGCATGTATAGAGATGATCATGTGGTTTTTGTCCTTTTTTGTTGATGTGGTGGATGATGCTGATGGATTTTCTAATATTGTACCATACTTGCATCTCTGGAATAAATTCTAATTGATTATGGTATATGATCTTTTTGATATATTTTTTAATTCACTTTGCTAACATTTTGTTGAGTATTTTTGCATCTGTGTTCATCAGGGATATTGGTCTGTAATTTTCTTTTTTTGTGGTGTCTTTGCCTGGTTTTGGTATTAGAGTGATGCTGGCCTCACAGAATGAGTTTGGAAGTATTCCTTCCTCTTCTACTTTTTGGAAAACTTTAAGGAGGATGGGTATTAGGTCTTCACTAAATGTTTGATAAAATTCAGTGGTGAAGTTATCTGGTCCAGGGGTTCTGTTCTTAGGTAGTTTTTTGATTATCAGTTCAATTTCATTGCTGGTAATTGGTCTGTTCAGATTTTCTGTTTCTTCCTTGGTTAGCCTTGGAAGGTTGTATTTTTCTGGAAAAGTCCGTTTCTTCTAGGATTTCCAATTAGCATATAATTTTTCATAGTATTCTCTAATAATTCTTTGTATTTCTGTGGTATCTGTTAATGATTTTTCCTTTCTCATTTCTGATTCTCTTTATGTGAGTAGGCTCTCTTTTTTTCTTGATAAGTCTGGCTAGGGGTTTATCTATTTTGTTTATTTTCTCAAAGAACCAGCTCCTGCTTTCATTGATTCTTTCTATTATTTTATTCTTCTCAATTTCATTTCTACTCTAATCTTTATTATGTCCCTCCTCCTACTGACTTTGGGCCTCATTTGTTCTTCTTTTTCTAGTTCATTTGAGATTGTTCTTCTTTCCTGAGGTAGGCCTGTATTGCAGTATACTTCCCTCTTAGCATGGCCTTTGCTGTCCCACAGATTTTGTGGTGTTGAGTTATTGTTGTCATTTGTCTCTATAAATTGCTTGATCTCTGTTTTTATTTAGTCATTGATTCATTGGTTATTTAGGAGCAAGTTGTTAGGCCTCCATGTGTTTGTGGGATTTTTTGTTTTCTTTGTGGCCTGAGACTCTGGTTGGTACAATCTCAATCTTTTTGAATTTACTGAGGCTCTTTTTGTGGCCTAGTATATGATCTATTCTTGAAAATGTTCCATGTGCACTTGGGAAGAATGTGTATCCTACTGCTTTTGAGCGGAGTGTTCTGTATGTGTGTTAGGTCCATCTGTTCTAATGTGTTGTTCAGTGCCTCTGTCTCCTTATGTACTTTCTGTCTAGTTGATCTGTCCTTTGGAGTGAGTGGTGTGTTGAAGTCTCCTAAAATGAATGCATTGCATTCTATTTTCCCTTTTAATTGTTTGTATTTCACATGTGTAGGTGCTCCTGTGTTGGCTGCATAGATATTTATAATGGTTATATCCTCTTGTAGGACTTTATCATTATGTAATGTCCTTTTGTCTCTTGTTACTTTATTTTGAAGTCTAGTTTGTCTGATACAAATACTGCAACTCCTGCTTTTTCCTCCCTATTATTTGCCTGAAATATATTTTTCCATCCCTTCACTTTTAGTTTGTGTATGTCTTTGGGTTTGAAGTGAATCCCTTGTAGGCAGCATAAAGACGGGTCTTTTTTTTTTATCCATTCAGTGACTCTATGTCTTTTGATTGGTGCATTCAGACCATTTACATTTAGTGATTATCGATAGGTATGTACTTATTGCCATTGCAGGCTTTAGATTCGTGGTTACTGAAGGTTCAAGGGTAATTTCCTTACTATCTAACATTTTAACTTATCTCACTTATTTTGCTATTACAAATACAATCTAAAGGTTCTTTTTTTCCCTCATTTTTCTTCCTCTGCCATTCTTTATATATTAGGTATCATATTCTGTACTCTTTGTCTAGCCCTTTACTGACTTTGGGGGTAGTTGATTTAATTTTGCATCCGCTTAGTAATTAATTGTTCTACTTTCTTTACTGTGGTTTTTATTTCCTCTTGTTACAGCTATTTAGCCTTCTATCTACAGCAGTCCCTCCAAAATACACTGTAGAGACAGTTTGTGGGAGGTAAATTCTTTCAGCTTTTGCTTATCGGAAATTGTTTAATCCCTCCTTCAAATTTAAATGATTATCTTGCCAGGTAGAGTCTTCTTCATTGTAGACCCTTCTGCTTCATTGCATTAAATATATCATGCCACTCCCTTCTGACCTGTAAGGTTTCTGTTGAGAAGTCTGATGATAGCCTGATGGGTTTTCCTTTGTATGTGATCTTACTTCTCTCTCTGGCTGCTTTTAAAAGTTTGTCCTCATCTTTCATCTTTTCCATTTGAATTATTGTATGTCTTGGTGTTGTCTTCCTTGGGTACCTTGTTTTGGGAGATCTGTGCACCTCCATGGCCTGAGAGACTATCTCCTTCCTCAGATTGGGGAAGTTTTCAGCAATTACTTCCTCAAAGACACTTCCTATCCCTTTTTCTCTCTCTTCTTCTGGTATTCCTATAATGCGAATATTTTTCCGTTTGGATTGGTCACACAGTTCTCTCAATATTCTTTCATTCCTGGAGATCCTTTTTTTCTCTGTGTGCCTCAGCTTCTTTGTATTTCTTCTCTAATTTATATTCCACTTACCATCTCCTCCACTATATCTAATATGCTTTTAAGTACCTCCAGTATATGTTTCATTTCTGATATTGTATTCTGTAATGTGTGTATCTCTGTCTGGAATTCTTTCTTGAGTTCTTAAATATTTTTCTGTACCTCCACGAGCATGTTTATGATTTTTATTTTGAAATCTTTTTCAGGAAGATTGATGTGTTGTTTCACTTTACCCTTTTTCTGGTGTTTGTGGGATTTTGCTTTGAACCAGGTTCCTTTCACGTTTCATATTTGTATGTTGCACCCTCTAGTGTCCAGAAGCTCTACTCTCTGGAGCTGCTCAGCCTCTGTAGCAATGGGGGTCACAGGGGAGTGGTGCTGGTGCCTGGGGAAAGGAAAGAGCTGTTTCCTGCTTCCTGGCTGCTTTGCCTGTCTCCACTGCCAGAACCAGTGGTCCAAGCACACAGGTGCAAGCCTCTATGCTTTGTGTCTGTAGTTGCTGTAGGCAGTGCTTCCTTCTGACTGGCCTGACGCCAGGGCAGGGGCTGCCGGTGTGTGAGGGAGCACCTGAAGCTCCTGAAAGTTCCCAACCTGCTGGGCAGAGTCCACCTGGACAATTTTGTCTACCTGTCCTTTCTCCTGAGCAGTAAGCTCTGTGCAATCCTTGCCCCTTTAGCAGCCCTCTCACTATAGGAAGTCTCTCAGACTGCCTGCCTTTCTTTTGTCCCAGAGCAGCCAGATGTAGATTCCTGTTTTCCACAAGTGGCTGGAATCTGTCTCTCCAGGTATTCTGCCTGTCTTAGCTTTCCAACCCCACTAATCTCCAGAGCACCATGCAATGTAGGTTTGTGCTTCCAGAGCAGATCTCCAGGGCTGGTTGTTCAGCAGTCCTAGGCCTCCACTCCCTCCCTGCTCCATTTCTCTTCCTCCCACTGGTGAGCTGGGGTGGGGGAAGGGCTTGGGCTCCACCAGATCATGGCTTTGGTATGTTACCCTGTTCTGTGTGGTATGTTCTTTTCTCCAGGTGTATGCAGTCTGATATAGCCTTCTTTCCTGTTCCTCTTTCAGGATTCGTTGTATTAATTATATTTTCATATTATATATGGTTTTGGGAGGAGGCCTCTGTCTCACCTCTCACGCTGCCATCTTTAATCTTCTCCCTACTATTAGCCTTCTTAACCTGTGATATGGCAATAACAATCCTCATCCTGACAAATTCTTTAAGCACTACAGCTAGATCCCTAGAAAAGCTAAAATAAGTTGACAAAGAGACAAAGAGTTGACCATAATGTTTACATGACTAGCATGGATGTAAGTGGCATGACGTTTGTGAAAGAATAATCTGGTAGTATGTTCCTAAAATGCCCATACTCCTAAACCAGTAATTCCACTTGAAACAATTAGATCTAGTAAAAAAATAAAGGAAACACAGAACAATTTTATCGAAAAAATGTCTATCAGGGTTATTTAATAAGAGGTGTTTAAAACCACCCAACTATCCAAATATACAGGAATTCACTAAGTACATTATAGTACAGGAGTCAACATGACCATTTAAATATATGTTAAATATATACTATAGTTTCCAGTGACTGGAGGAATGCCTATACTATAATGACAATTGAAAAACAGAAGGATGCAAAATTGTATAGTATGATCTCATTTCAGTTCTTAAAAGTGCTTGAAAAAATGTTTAGAAGGAAACTTGTATGTCTTTGAGAAGTCAAATTATGTTATTTTTTTTCTATCTCCCCATTTTTTAAATACTTAGGATTGTTACAATGCTTAAAGTGGAAACTAAATAAGTTAACATATGTAAAGTGCCTCGAATAAGACTTGACAACATAGGTTCTCAGGAAGTGTTAATTCCTTCTATATACCATCTCCCCTCCTTGCATCCTTTCTACTGATGTTAAATAAACACTAGTTGGATTGGTCTGGTGATGAAAGTTAACATTATTATTCACATTGTAGTGATGAAGAAACTGAGGCTCAGAAAGGAAATGAAGTGTGATTATGAGCAGACTGATCTCCTGCTTCTCATTTCAAATTTGGCCTGCCCAGATTAGGGGTCAACGATATGACGTGTGGGCTAAATATGGCCAGCATTTACCTCTTTTTTTTTTTAACTTTTTTTTTTACTTTATTTTATGTTTTTTTACAATTTATTTTGGTATCATTAATCTACAGTTACATGTGCAATATTATGGTGATTAAACTACCCCCTTCATCAGGTCCCCCCTACCAACCCCATTACATTCTCTGTCCATCAGCGTAGTGAGATGCTATAGAATCACTACTGGTCTTCTCTGAGTTGTACAGCCCTCCCCGTGCCCCCCCTACATTACATCTGCTAATCGTAATGCCCCCTTTTCCCTCTTATCCCTCCCTTCCCACCCATCTTTCCCAGTCCCTTTTCCTTTGGTAACTATTAGTCCGTTCTTGGGTTCTGTGAGTCTGCTGCTGTTTTGTTCCTTCAGTTTTTTTCTTTGTTCTTATACTCCACATATGAGTGAAATCATTTGATACTTGTCTTTTTTGGCTTGGCTTATTTCACTGAGCATAATACCCTCTAACTCCATCCATGTTGTTGCAAATGGTAGGATTTGTTTTCTTCTTATGGCTGAATAATATTCCATTGTGTATAAGTACCACATCTTCTTAATCCATTCATCTACTGATGGACACTTAGGTTGCTTCCATTTCTTGGCTACTATAAATAGTGCTGCAATAAACATAGGGGTGCATCTGTCTTTTTGAAACTGGGCTG
>JAQQAC010012651.1:0-14508 GCA_029783875.1 Phataginus tricuspis
CAATAAAAGGGGACCATCTATTTTGTTGTTTGTTTTTGTGTATGGGTTCTAGCCATGGTGGCTTCTTTAATTTTACTCTCACTTGGCAATTCAAATATATATTATATTCCACAAATATGAATTTGCTAAACCAAATAACAAATAAACATTGTGTAAACCCAGATTACAAGCTCCCAAAATATCCTTTGTCTGCATTAAAAAAAAAAAGCCAACTTAGAATAGGTATATATTGTACCTCATCCAAATTTATGAATTGAATATGAATTATGAATAATTATGCCAAAAGTTCTCAAACTCATTTAAGTGGTAAATCATTTGAACATTAAGGAATTCGAAGTAGAGCACCAAGGACTGTGAATACTCTAAACTGAAAATGTCTAATTATAATTAGGCACTAAGTCAGATTCAATTTTATGCAAGATTATCATAAAGAAACAGTTGTTAATAGTTTGAAATAAAAATCATGGAAAATAGTTCAACATTAATATTCTATTAAACTCCTTTTCTCCCCTAGAAATTAGCAAAAGCCCTCCCACTATTCCATCAGTATAACATTTTTGTCCAATTTCAGGATGACAAGAACCTAGGCTACTAGTATTTTCTCAAAATCTGCATGAAATAAAATTGATATATATATATGTGTGTGTGTGTGTGTTTGAGATACTAGAACATCTCACTGGTTTCTATTCCCTCATAGCTGAATTTCTTCCCCACTGGAGACTTTTTGTTCTTTGATCCTTCCAGCCTGTCTATATCCTATGATCAGATTTTAATAAAACAGACTTGGGGATGCACCTGGATAATTAGGTAATTGTGTGTAATTTGGAAAGCCCAGGATTGTATAAATCATACCTAATAATGGACTGTTTTGATCCTATCTTGACTCTAGAACTTAGGTCTCAGGAGACCCTTATCTATGATGATGTGGACATAAGTGAAAAGGAATCAAAGTAAGTCAATTTACCTCATTGGTCATACCTGCTGATAGCTAATCCACTTCCTGATCCTTTGTTAAATACGGTCAGAGGGCCATCTCTTCAGATCCTTGGAGTCCTGATGAAAAGTCAACTTGGGATATTCTCCCCACTAAGGGAAAACAATGAATCACGTAGGTGATCTAACAGTCGTAGGTGATTCAAGTCACCAAAGCTTTGGAATCTGTTTTTTGTCTTTGAACCTAAAGACCTGAAATTCATCTCAATACAACAAACCCTTTTTACTAACCTCCTGTGTACAAGGCAACAGGAAGGATAGCAAGCACTATCTTACAGAACGTAGGCCCTCAAAGACTAAATAACTACAAACCATCAAAAAAGAAACCACCCTGAAACCCAGTGCCTGCTCCTGAGCTACTTGTTCCCTGTCCTTCCCTCTCAACTAAGGGGTTGAAAATAAAGGTCTCCTCTGCCCATCTTTGATTCATCCTTCCAAGCACACTGCTGTTGGGCTTCTGTTCCTATTATACCAGTGAACTTAAGTTTTGGTAAGGTCACTAGTAACTTCCTTGTTAAATCCAGCGGATACCTTTAAGCCCTTATCTTACTATGCTTTACCTTAAACTGTTGACAATGCTACCCTTCAAAGGAGAAAAATACTAACTTTCCCCTAAGTTTGTATGTTATCATTATTTCTTATTCCTCCTCATTGGCTGTTGCTCTGCCTAACGGTTTCTTATTTTTGTATACATGGGAGTTCTAATTCTGTCATTCATCTCTTAAAAATTGTATATTCCTCGGATTTCCTCTATCAGTTCTCTTCTGTTCTTTATATGTCCTTGAAGGATCTCACCCACCTATAGGACTTTAATTATAATTATTAGGGTAATATCAAAAGCTACATTTTCAGATCAGATTTCTCTCTTCCACTCTAATAAGCCTCTGGATAACTCTAGTGGAAGCTCAAAATTCCATACCAACTCAGAATCTCAATTCTCCCCATCCAAATATGCTCCCTTTCTTCTAATCTCTATGTTGGTGATAGTTTCAGTCAACACAAAGTTGCCCAAACCAAAACCCTAGGCATTGTCCTTGACTGCTCCTCTCCTGCCCTGCACCCCCTTCTGCTCCAGCGACTCTCAAAATGCTCCTATTTCTCCATCCCCACTGCACAGGTACAGTGCAGGCCCTCACTGTTTCTCAGCTGGATTACTGCAACAACTCTGAACCATCTCACCATGTACTTCCACCTCTACTTCGTTGATTCTCCCAACTTCCTAAAATGCAAATGTGATACAAACCCACCACCCACCAGCTTAAAAATGTTCAGTGGTTGCCCACTGCTTTCTGAATAAAATCCAAACTGCTTAGGGAGACATAAAATTCATTTATGATCCAGCCCCTGGCAAACTCTCACTCATATGTATGTCCCACTCACCCACAATTCCAGTGTTCCATCCATACTGTACTACTTAGAGTTCCTTGAACTCAAGTTTTGCAGCATTTCTAAACCTTTAGATTTATTCCAGCTTTGTTAACTCACTTAACAAGTATTTGTTGAGCCTGTACTATGTGTCAGGTACTGCTAAGTACTGGGTATAAAGTAGTGAACAAAATTTGTAATTCCTATTCCTATCTGGGGAAACAAATGAATGAATAAAAAATAAATCTGTAATTACATATTGAAACTTGGTTGCTTTGGATATTCTGAAAGACCGTGGACAGAGACCGTGTTGGGAGGACACTGATAGTCATTTTAGAGTAGATCGCTCGAGAAGTTCTCTCCAAGGAGGTGAGACTTTAGAAACAAAAGAACGGTGCCATCTGAAACCCACTCTGCCTTGCTTTTTGCCTGGTTATCTATTTTGTCATTACTTAAAACTGAATTCAGGTTTTGCTTTCCTCAGGAAGCCCTCCCTGACCTTACCTACTTGGGTTAGGTACCCCTTTTTATCAGAATATTTTTCTTATAGTTGTAGAGGACTTATTTCTTGCCTGTCTCCTTTAGATGGGAACTCCTGAGGTAGAGACTGTGGCTTTTAGATCTGTATCTTGTGTCCTCATCAGTTAATGAAAAAGCACCTGCTTTAAAGAAAATAAGCAAAATAACCTGGCAGCTCAGAGTAGGCAGCCCTTTCCGTTATTTCGGGGATCAGAAAAGTCTCTTTGCCAGCTGAAGCAGGAAGGATAGGTGACATTGTGACAAGGAGAGTGGGGATCAAGGAAAGAGAAAGGGTGGGGGTGGTAGACAGCTGTCTAAATGAAAAACACGTGTTTGGGAACGTTCATTAAGGAAAAAAGGTGTTACTGTCAGGAAACATAATTTGGCACGAGATGGAGGAGGTGTTAGAAGAGGAAATATAATTTGCCCTGGAATATCAAATTAGAGTTAAGAATGAATTTTCTCTTAAAAATTATAGGGTATTTGTAAAAATCAAAAGAAAACAAGAAACATATGTAAGTTGGAAAGCCTGATAAATTCCCCTGAATCCATCACTCAGCTTCAGAGTTAGAACACAACCTTGCCTTGGCTTCTCCATCTGGCACACATCCCCAGCCTGTCTCATTGCCCTTTCCCCGAGGTACACACTCTCCTACATTTTGTTTCTTTCATTTCCTGTTCAAAACTTAGACTGTTATCTAACACAGATGATAAAAATATATGGTTTCATTTGAGATTTGAACATTTATAAAAACAGTATCATGTTACATATTCTGCAGTTTTTAAAGTAAAATCCTTTTTTTAGCATTCATTTTTACTGTTCTATAATCCTATTGTGTGTATGTGTATATATATATATCCATATATATCCATATATATATATAATACCCCAATTTATCCATTCTCTTTAGTGGGTACTGGGGTAGTTCCAAATTTTTTGTACTTATGAATAATACTGCAATAAATATTCATGTCTCCTGTGAGCACATGCAAGAATTTTTCTTGGAGACATATATACTTAGAAGGGTAAAGAAATGCAACTTATATAGGAATGCAAATTTATAAGAAAATGCCAATTAGCTTTCCAAAGTAGCTGTAACTACCAATTCATACTCTTCCAAGCAGTACTAAGGGGAATGATCCACATTCTCACCGGTGCTTAGCACTGAGTTCTTAATTTTTGCCAATTGCATAGGTATAAAATATTATCTCATTGTGGCATTAATTGCATTACCTTCATTACCAACAGTTTGAAACCCTTTTAATATGTTTACTCACCACTCAAGTCTTTCCTTCTGTAGAAGGCCTGTTACATGTTTTGCCTGTTTTTCTATTAGATTGCTGGTCTTTTTCTTATTCATTTAAAAATGGATATTTTATGCACTTCTAGATACTACTTTCTCAGTTATGTGTTACAAATACCTTCTTCCATGTTGTAACTTGCCTTTTCAACTTGCTTACTAATCTTATAATAGAAATTCTCAATTTTAATGTATTGAATTTATCAATTGATTATTGCGTATCTTTTAAAGAAGTCTTTATCCCAAGATCATATGATATTCTCCCGTTTTCTTCTAAAACTGTTAGGAGAAAATGCCTTCTACACTTAAACCTTAGATCTGGAACTGATTTTTGTATTTATAGTGAAGTGGAGATACAATTAAATTTTATTCCATATGGATATATGTCCTAGCATGATTAATTGAATAGTCCCAATTTTCCCCACTGATCTACTATGCCATCTTTGTCATACCAAGTTTCCATCTATCTGACAGTCTGTCTCCATGGTCTCTTTTCTGTTCCACTGTCATTTATATCCTCTTTGCACTGTGATCTGAAAAAGTAGGTAATATATTAGTAAACTAAGAAAGTAGTTGGTATCAATACTGTGACTTGTTCTGAGACATGATTCATGCCTAGTATATGGTCAGTTTTTGTAAATGTTCCATGTACACATTAGAAAAATACGATTTCTCTAATTGTCTGGTACAAGGCTCAATTTATGTCTTTTAAATCGAGTATATAATTGTTAAAATCTCCTATAGATTTATGAATTTTTAGATGTTTGAGCCAACAATATGTGAAAGAAGTGGGTTGAAAGCCCACACAAAGGTGGAAGATTTGTTGGTTTCTTCCAGAAGTTCCATCATTGCTGTATATATTGAGGCTATTTTATTAGTTGCATGAAAATTTAAGGTATCTTCTACTGAATTGATTGTTTCTTCATTAAGTTGCAGCCATTCCTATCTTAATACTATTAATAATAAACAGTATCATATAGCTCTTACTGTGGGTCAGTCACTGTTAATACATATAATATGTATGCATTCAATCTTCAATAATCCTGTGAAGTAGGTATTATTATTCCAAATTTTATAGATGACATACTGAGGCACAGAGGCTGAGTTACTTACCTTAGCAAGCTCACACAACTAATAAGTGGTGGAACCAGGATTCATATCCAACCAATAGGGACTCCCAATGTATTCTCTTTACTACTACACTATGCTGTATCTCCTAGTGATGCACTGTTTTAAAGTTTAATTTGCTTGATATTATATATCTATCTAACCTTTCATTTAGAATTTCCACAGTATACATTTTGATCCTTTAATTTTCTGTTTTCCATATTCTCATTCACTGTGGCTTGTATAAACAGCATAAAGAGCTGAATTTGCCTTTTTTAAAAAAACATTATGACAATCTGTCTTACCTCCTACCTCGCCCTTGACCTGAAGTTCAATCTTCTGAAATACTGTGGTGCTGATAAGCATTCTCCTCAGAACAGACTTGCCTTCTGTGTTTGCATACTGCTTACTGCTGTCTGTCTGGTTTCAGCTTATTTGGTGGAGGCTATTAGGGTACTATGTGCATTATTTAAAGCATAGCAATTTGTTAAAAATAAAGTACTTTTATTCAGGATCTAGTAGTTTTGTATTGGGAGGGCCCTTTCAGAATACTCTGCCCTACTGCCAAGAAAGTCCAGAACTCTGAGCAAAAGGACAATATAATCAGAGCCACACTTTAGGAAGAGTAATTGGACCCTTCTGCAGAATGCTTTGGAGGGAAAGTCTGAAGTAGAATATCATTACAATCGCTCAGGTGAAAGATCAACATGTGTTCTCGGTGATGAAAGAAATGAAGGAGAGCAAATAGTTGAAAAGAGAAAATAAGTGGATTTTATTAAATTATGAAATCCTCAGGAAGAAACCATATTCTCTTCATCTTTATTATCCATCTCCTAGTAATAGCACTTAAGACATATTATGTACCCAAGGAATATCTTATGAATATTTACCAAATTACATGGCCCTATCAAAGTCTGACCAATTTCTTTTTCCTGTGATAGAGTAAATCTTCCATAGTTTGGTCTCCAAGAAACCAATTATTCAAGGTATTTGTAGCAGATAGAACATGGATGGAAAGGAGAATTTGGAATGGAAAGGGAGAGATGATATCCAAGTTCTTACAAGCTTGGCTAGTTTGCATGGCATGCCTTTGTACTTTGAGGACTTGCCTAAATACCTCTGGACTTAATTGCTGCTAGGTAATGCAGACCTATGCTTTTCACTTCCTTCTGTTCATTAGAGTATCCCCTAGAAAGTCAGCAAGGGGGGGAGGAAGAAGAGAGGGATCTTGAAAAAGAACAATGGAATTGTTATGCTTGGGTTTACATCTGGGCCCTCTAGTCTATTCCATTGGTCTATGGGTTCTTGTGCCAGTACCAAATTGTCTTGATTACTGTGGCTTTGTAGTAGAGCTTGAAGTCAGGGAGTGTAATCCCCCCTTCTACAAACGGGCACCAATTGGACTTGTAGCATGTCATCTACTCTTAGCCTTTTTTTTTTTAATTTAAAATTTTTTAAATTAAGGTATTATTGACATACACTCTTATGAAGGTTTCACATGAAAAGCAATGTGGTTACTATATTCACCCATATTATCGAGTCCCACCCAAACCCCATTGCAGTCACTGTCCATCAGTGTAGTAAGATGCCACAGTCACTACTTGTCTTCTCTGTGCTACATCGTCTCCCCCATGATCCCCCACACCTTGTGCCAATCATAATACTCCTCAATCCCCTTCTCCCTCCCTCCCCACCTGCACATCGCCACCCCTCACTTTGGTAACTGCTAGTCCCTTCTTGGAGTCTGCTGCTGTTTTGTTCCTTCAGTTTTGCTTCATTGTTATGCTCCACAAATGAGGGAAATCATTTGGTACTTGTCTTTCTCTACCTAGTTTATTTCACTGAGCATAATATCCTCCAGCTCCATCCATGTTGTTGTAAATGGAAGGATTTGTTTCTTTTCTACAGCTGAATAGTATTCCATTGTGTATATGTATCAACCTCCAGCTCCATCCATGTTGTTGTAAATGGAAGGAATTGTTTCTTTTCTATGGCTGAATAGTATTCTATTGTGTATATGTATTAAATCATCTTTATCCATTCATCTACTGATGGACACTTAGGTTGCTTCCATATCTTGGCTATTGTAAATAGTGCTACAATAAACGTAGGGGTGCATATGTCTTTTTGAATCTGAGAAGTTGTATTCAGTGGGTAAATTCCTGGGAGTAGAATTCCCAGGTCAAATGGTATTTCTATTTTTAGTTTGTGGAGGAACCTCCATACTGCTTTCCACAATGGTTGAACTAGTTTACATTCCCACCAGCAGTGAAGGGTTCCCCTTTCTCCACATCCTCGGCAGCATTTGTTGTTCTTAGTCTTCTCGATGGCTGGCCATCCTAACTTGTGTGAGGTGGTATCTCATTGTGGTTTAATTTACATTTCCCTGATAATTAGTGATGTGGAGCATCTTTTCATGTGCCTGTTGGCCATCTGAATTTCTTCTTTGGAGAAGTGTCTATTCATATCCTCCACCCATTTTTTAATAGGGTTATTTGCTTTTTGGTTGTTGAGGCATGTGAGGTCTTTATAGATCTTGGATGATAACCCCTTGTTGGATATGTCATTTACAAATATATTCTCCCATACTGTAAGAAGACTTTTTGTTCTGCTGATGGTGTCCTTGGCCATACAGAAGCTTTTTAGTTTGATGTAGTCCCATTTGTTCATTTTTGCCTTTGTTTCCCTTGCCTGAGGAGATGCGTTCAGGAAAAGTTGCTCATGTTTATATTCAGGAGATTTTTGCCTATGTTGTCTTCTAAGAATTTTATGGTTTCATGACTTACATTCAGGTCTTCGATCCATTTTGAGTTTACTTTTGTGTATGGGGGTAGATAATAATCCAGTTTCATTCTCTTGCATGTAGCTGTCCAGTTTGCCAGCACCAGTTGTTGAAGAGGCTGTCATTTCCCCATTGTATGTCCATGGCTCCTTTATCATATATTAATTGACCCATATGCTTGGGTTTATATCTGGGCCCTTTAGTCTGTTCCATTGGTCTATGGGTTCTTGTGCCAGTACCAAATTGTCTTGATTACTGTGGCTTTGTAGTAGAGCTTGAAGTCGGGGAGTGTAATCCCCCCAGCTTTATTCTTCCTTCTCAGGATTGCTTTGGCTATTTGGGGTCTTTGTGGTTCCATATGAATTTTAGAACTATTTGCTGTAGTTCATTGAACAATGCTGTTGGTACTCTGATAGGAATTGCATGGAATCCGTAGATTGTTTTAGGCAGGATGGCCATTTTGACAATATTAATTCTTCCTATCCATGAGCACTGGATGTGTTTCCATTTATTGGTATCTTCTTTAATTTCTCTCATGGGTATCATGTAGTTTTCAGGGTATAGGACTTTCACTTTCTTCATTAGTTTTATTCCTAGGTATTTTATTCTTTTTGATGCAATTGTGAATGGAATTCTTTTTCTGATTTCTCTTTTTGCTAGTTCATCGTTAGTGTATAGGAATGCAAAGGATTTCTGTGTTTTAATTTTGTATTCTGCAACTTTGCTGAATTCAGATATTAGACCTAGTAGTTTTGGAGTAGGTTCTTTAGGGTATTTTATGTACATCATGTCATCTGTAAACAGTGATAGTTTAGCTTCTTCTTTACCAATCTGGATGCCTTTTATTTCTTTGTGTTGTCTGATTGCAATGGCTAGGACCTCGAGAACTATGTTGAATAAAAGTGGGGAGAGTGGGTATCCTCGTCTTGTTCCCGATCTTAAAGGAAAAGCTTTCAGCTTCTCGCTGTTAAGTATGATGTTGGTTGTGGGTTTGTCATATCCATATCATGTTGAGGTACTTGCCCTCTATACCCATTTTGTTGAGAGTTTTTATCATGAATGGATATTGAATTGTGTCGAATGCTGTTTCAGCATGTATAGAGATGATCATGTGGTTTTTGTCCTTTTTTGTTGATGTGGTGGATGATGCTGATGGATTTTCTAATATTGTACCATACTTGCATCTCTGGAATAAATTCTAATTGATTATGGTATATGATCTTTTTGATATATTTTTTAATTCACTTTGCTAACATTTTGTTGAGTATTTTTGCATCTGTGTTCATCAGGGATATTGGTCTGTAATTTTCTTTTTTTGTGGTGTCTTTGCCTGGTTTTGGTATTAGAGTGATGCTGGCCTCACAGAATGAGTTTGGAAGTATTCCTTCCTCTTCTACTTTTTGGAAAACTTTAAGGAGGATGGGTATTAGGTCTTCACTAAATGTTTGATAAAATTCAGTGGTGAAGTTATCTGGTCCAGGGGTTTTGTTCTTAGGTAGTTTTTTGATTATCAGTTCAATTTCATTGCTGGTAATTGGTCTGTTCAGATTTTCTGTTTCTTCCTTGGTTAGCCTTGGAAGGTTGTATTTTTCTGGAAAAGTCCGTTTCTTCTAGGATTTCCAATTAGCATATAATTTTTCATAGTATTCTCTAATAATTCTTTGTATTTCTGTGGTATCTGTTAATGATTTTTCCTTTCTCATTTCTGATTCTCTTTATGTGAGTAGGCTCTCTTTTTTTCTTGATAAGTCTGGCTAGGGGTTTATCTATTTTGTTTATTTTCTCAAAGAACCAGCTCCTGCTTTCATTGATTCTTTCTATTATTTTATTCTTCTCAATTTCATTTCTACTCTAATCTTTATTATGTCCCTCCTCCTACTGACTTTGGGCCTCATTTGTTCTTCTTTTTCTAGTTCATTTGAGATTGTTCTTCTTTCCTGAGGTAGGCCTGTATTGCAGTATACTTCCCTCTTAGCATGGCCTTTGCTGTCCCACAGATTTTGTGGTGTTGAGTTATTGTTGTCATTTGTCTCTATAAATTGCTTGATCTCTGTTTTTATTTAGTCATTGATTCATTGGTTATTTAGGAGCAAGTTGTTAGGCCTCCATGTGTTTGTGGGATTTTTTGTTTTCTTTGTGGCCTGAGACTCTGGTTGGTACAATCTCAATCTTTTTGAATTTACTGAGGCTCTTTTTGTGGCCTAGTATATGATCTATTCTTGAAAATGTTCCATGTGCACTTGGGAAGAATGTGTATCCTACTGCTTTTGAGCGGAGTGTTCTGTATGTGTGTTAGGTCCATCTGTTCTAATGTGTTGTTCAGTGCCTCTGTCTCCTTATGTACTTTCTGTCTAGTTGATCTGTCCTTTGGAGTGAGTGGTATGTTGAAGTCTCCTAAAATGAATGCATTGCATTCTATTTTCCCTTTTAATTGTTTGTATTTCACATGTGTAGGTGCTCCTGTGTTGGGTGCATAGATATTTATAATGGTTATATCCTCTTGTAGGACTTTATCATTATGTAATGTCCTTTTGTCTCTTGTTACTTTATTTTGAAGTCTAGTTTGTCTGATACAAATACTGCAACTCCTGCTTTTTCCTCCCTATTATTTGCCTGAAATATATTTTTCCATCCCTTCACTTTTAGTTTGTGTATGTCTTTGGGTTTGAAGTGAATCCCTTGTAGGCAGCATAAAGACGGGTCTTTTTTTTTTATCCATTCAGTGACTCTATGTCTTTTGATTGGTGCATTCAGACCATTTACATTTAGTGATTATCGATAGGTATGTACTTATTGCCATTGCAGGCTTTAGATTCGTGGTTACTGAAGGTTCAAGGGTAATTTCCTTACTATCTAACATTTTAACTTATCTCACTTATTTTGCTATTACAAATACAATCTAAAGGTTCTTTTTTTCCCTCATTTTTCTTCCTCTGCCATTCTTTATATATTAGGTATCATATTCTGTACTCTTTGTCTAGCCCTTTACTGACTTTGGGGGTAGTTGATTTAATTTTGCATCCGCTTAGTAATTAATTGTTCTACTTTCTTTACTGTGGTTTTTATTTCCTCTTGTTACAGCTATTTAGCCTTCTATCTACAGCAGTCCCTCCAAAATACACTGTAGAGACAGTTTGTGGGAGGTAAATTCTTTCAGCTTTTGCTTATCGGAAATTGTTTAATCCCTCCTTCAAATTTAAATGATTATCTTGCCAGGTAGAGTCTTCTTCATTGTAGACCCTTCTGCTTCATTGCATTAAATATATCATGCCACTCCCTTCTGACCTGTAAGGTTTCTGTTGAGAAGTCTGATGATAGCCTGATGGGTTTTCCTTTGTATGTGATCTTACTTCTCTCTCTGGCTGCTTTTAAAAGTTTGTCCTCATCTTTCATCTTTTCCATTTGAATTATTGTATGTCTTGGTGTTGTCTTCCTTGGGTACCTTGTTTTGGGAGATCTGTGCACCTCCATGGCCTGAGAGACTATCTCCTTCCTCAGATTGGGGAAGTTTTCAGCAATTACTTCCTCAAAGACACTTCCTATCCCTTTTTCTCTCTCTTCTTCTGGTATTCCTATAATGCGAATATTTTTCCGTTTGGATTGGTCACACAGTTCTCTCAATATTCTTTCATTCCTGGAGATCCTTTTTTTCTCTGTGTGCCTCAGCTTCTTTGTATTTCTTCTCTAATTTATATTCCACTTACCATCTCCTCCACTATATCTAATATGCTTTTAAGTACCTCCAGTATATGTTTCATTTCTGATATTGTATTCTGTAATGTGTGTATCTCTGTCTGGAATTCTTTCTTGAGTTCTTAAATATTTTTCTGTACCTCCACGAGCATGTTTATGATTTTTATTTTGAAATCTTTTTCAGGAAGATTGATGTGTTGTTTCACTTTACCCTTTTTCTGGTGTTTGTGGGATTTTGCTTTGAACCAGGTTCCTTTCACGTTTCATATTTGTATGTTGCACCCTCTAGTGTCCAGAAGCTCTACTCTCTGGAGCTGCTCAGCCTCTGTAGCAATGGGGGTCACAGGGGAGTGGTGCTGGTGCCTGGGGAAAGGAAAGAGCTGTTTCCTGCTTCCTGGCTGCTTTGCCTGTCTCCACTGCCAGAACCAGTGGTCCAAGCACACAGGTGCAAGCCTCTATGCTTTGTGTCTGTAGTTGCTGTAGGCAGTGCTTCCTTCTGACTGGCCTGACGCCAGGGCAGGGGCTGCCGGTGTGCGAGGGAGCACCTGAAGCTCCTGAAAGTTCCCAACCTGCTGGGCAGAGTCCACCTGGACAATTTTGTCTACCTGTCCTTTCTCCTGAGCAGTAAGCTCTGTGCAATCCTTGCCCCTTTAGCAGCCCTCTCACTATAGGAAGTCTCTCAGACTGCCTGCCTTTCTTTTGTCCCAGAGCAGCCAGATGTAGATTCCTGTTTTCCACAAGTGGCTGGAATCTGTCTCTCCAGGTATTCTGCCTGTCTTAGCTTTCCAACCCCACTAATCTCCAGAGCACCATGCAATGTAGGTTTGTGCTTCCAGAGCAGATCTCCAGGGCTGGTTGTTCAGCAGTCCTAGGCCTCCACTCCCTCCCTGCTCCATTTCTCTTCCTCCCACTGGTGAGCTGGGGTGGGGGAAGGGCTTGGGCCCCACCAGATCATGGCTTTGGTATGTTACCCTGTTCTGTGTGGTATGTTCTTTTCTCCAGGTGTATGCAGTCTGATATAGCCTTCTTTCCTGTTCCTCTTTCAGGATTCGTTGTATTAATTATATTTTCATATTATATATGGTTTTGGGAGGAGGCCTCTGTCTCACCTCTCACGCTGCCATCTTTAATCTTCTCCCTACTATTAGCCTTCTTAACCTGTGATATGGCAATAACAATCCTCATCCTGACAAATTCTTTAAGCACTACAGCTAGATCCCTAGAAAAGCTAAAATAAGTTGACAAAGAGACAAAGAGTTGACCATAATGTTTACATGACTAGCATGGATGTAAGTGGCATGACGTTTGTGAAAGAATAATCTGGTAGTATGTTCCTAAAATGCCCATACTCCTAAACCAGTAATTCCACTTGAAACAATTAGATCTAGTAAAAAAATAAAGGAAACACAGAACAATTTTATCGAAAAAATGTCTATCAGGGTTATTTAATAAGAGGTGTTTAAAACCACCCAACTATCCAAATATACAGGAATTCACTAAGTACATTATAGTACAGGAGTCAACATGACCATTTAAATATATGTTAAATATATACTATAGTTTCCAGTGACTGGAGGAATGCCTATACTATAATGACAATTGAAAAACAGAAGGATGCAAAATTGTATAGTATGATCTCATTTCAGTTCTTAAAAGTGCTTGAAAAAATGTTTAGAAGGAAACTTGTATGTCTTTGAGAAGTCAAATTATGTTATTTTTTTTCTATCTCCCCATTTTTTAAATACTTAGGATTGTTACAATGCTTAAAGTGGAAACTAAATAAGTTAACATATGTAAAGTGCCTCGAATAAGACTTGACAACATAGGTTCTCAGGAAGTGTTAATTCCTTCTATATACCATCTCCCCTCCTTGCATCCTTTCTACTGATGTTAAATAAACACTAGTTGGATTGGTCTGGTGATGAAAGTTAACATTATTATTCACATTGTAGTGATGAAGAAACTGAGGCTCAGAAAGGAAATGAAGTGTGATTATGAGCAGACTGATCTCCTGCTTCTCATTTCAAATTTGGCCTGCCCAGATTAGGGGTCAACGATATGACGTGTGGGCTAAATATGGCCAGCATTTACCTCTTTTTTTTTTTAACTTTTTTTTTTACTTTATTTTATGTTTTTTTACAATTTATTTTGGTATCATTAATCTACAGTTACATGTGCAATATTATGGTGATTAAACTACCCCCTTCATCAGGTCCCCCCTACCAACCCCATTACATTCTCTGTCCATCAGCGTAGTGAGATGCTATAGAATCACTACTGGTCTTCTCTGAGTTGTACAGCCCTCCCCGTGCCCCCCCTACATTACATCTGCTAATCGTAATGCCCCCTTTTCCCTCTTATCCCTCCCTTCCCACCCATCTTTCCCAGTCCCTTTTCCTTTGGTAACTATTAGTCCGTTCTTGGGTTCTGTGAGTCTGCTGCTGTTTTGTTCCTTCAGTTTTTTTCTTTGTTCTTATACTCCACATATGAGTGAAATCATTTGATACTTGTCTTTTTTGGCTTGGCTTATTTCACTGAGCATAATACCCTCTAACTCCATCCATGTTGTTGCAAATGGTAGGATTTGTTTTCTTCTTATGGCTGAATAATATTCCATTGTGTATAAGTACCACATCTTCTTAATCCATTCATCTACTGATGGACACTTAGGTTGCTTCCATTTCTTGGCTACTATAAATAGTGCTGCAATAAACATAGGGGTGCATCTGTCTTTTTGAAACTGGGCTG
>JAQQAC010012654.1:0-14435 GCA_029783875.1 Phataginus tricuspis
TATAACATTAGTTTCAGGTATGAACTTTTATATTTCAAAATATATATATGCATATACATATTAACATTAAATATATATAAAGCACTTTATGTATATATATAATATATATATACACATATATAGTTAGACATACTTATGTTTAATGCTTACCATTTTCTCAATGATTCTCCAAGCATTTTGGTTATTTGAAGCATGTTCTTTAATAGATTCCTTAGGAAGGGTTCTTAAAAACAATTTTCTCTGAGCTCCCCCATCAATTTTTGCATTCTATACATCAAGGTCAATTTTATTAGATATAAATTCCTTGGATCACATTTTATTTCCTTGAATATCTTAAATATATTACTTCATTTTTTTGTTATAAACTATTACCATAAAAAAAAACCCTGATAATAATTTAATTTTATTCTTCTTGTATAGATGCCCAAGGTACTTTTTTCTTTTTTTTCAAATTTCACTAATTTTACCAAAACATTTCTTGGTACTGGTCAAGCTCCTGTGATATGCTCGTGTATGTCCTGTGATGTTCCAATGTGAAATTTTAAATCTTTTTTATTTCAGGAAAATTTTCCTGGATTATCGTTTGCTCTGAGCCTTGGTTTTCTTCTTTAAAACTTCTATTATCTACATGCGGGTCTTTGCCCGTCATTGATGTTTGCTATGCTGTCAGGTTCTGTTTTCTTTCTTCATTTTGTTTTGATATTGTTCCTCCTCTAAACCTCCTATTTCCCTTAAGGTGTAAGTTATTGTTTATTTACTTGTGTTCCTTCTAGTTCAGTCTTCATTTCTTATATTTTTTGCTCCAATTCTTCATGTCATACCATTTTGAATTTTTTCTAATCCTGATCTTTGTGGTTCTTCAGTGTCGTCATTTTCCTAGTGTCTTTGAGCTCATTTTGAAACGCTAGGTCATAGTTTCGGGCTGTCTTTTGAGCATGTCTTTCTGATATACCTTTATTGTCTGTAGGGATGCCATCCTTAGCCCTTATTTTTTTTCCTTATAGTAACTTGTGTGGGATTTGATCATGATACTTTCTGTTGGTCATTTTTTTATGTGGATTTAGTTTTCCCAAACTTTTAGGTGGGCTGTTCACATAGCTCTTGTACCTTCATTGAACTTGCCTGCTGAGGTTCGCCAGCTCTGTTCCCCTCACTCACTTTCACCTGGACCTTCTGTTTTCTTCATTCTTATTAAATCTGTTCTGCTCAACTTTGACTGCAGTTTCTCCTCAGGGTGGGACTGTGTTCTGGAGTCCTGGAGGGCCGGCTCTCAGAGTGGATGAGAACC
The DNA here is from genome assembly GCA_029783875.1 of Phataginus tricuspis. Taxonomy (NCBI): domain Eukaryota; kingdom Metazoa; phylum Chordata; class Mammalia; order Pholidota; family Manidae; genus Phataginus; species Phataginus tricuspis. The sequence goes on from JAQQAC010012654.1 coordinate 1,289, forward strand.
AGGCTGCCCCAACCCTTACCAAGCGCTCTTTGCACTTCTTCACTTTTGAACTGGACAATGGCGATGCTCCTCCAGTTTCAGCTGCTGCTCTCAAATTAGCCCACCACTCTTTCCAGGGTTGGCTATTTTGGCTGTTTGGGGTCCATCTGTATGTAAACAAAACAGGTCCTTCACCAGAGACTTTGAGAAGCGCCGGTGAAGGATTCAGAGGAGGGGAGATGAATGTCAGGTAGCTTCATGGAAGAGGTGGTTTTCAGGCTGGGCCATGAAGTGCAGACAAGGTGATGAGTGTTGACGTTCATTCTCCTACCCCTGGCCTCCATCTCACTTTCTCTGGGGAGCACAGCCATTCCTGCGTCTTGAAGCACCACTGTCAAGGCAAACTTTCCCCCAGATCTAGGTTCTTCTTCAGCTCAGTAACCTTATAAACGTCAGGCTTGTAGAGCCGCTTGGAGGTCCCACACGCACACAAGTTCAGCATGGTCCAAACCAAGGACATGACTCTCCCCCTCCATGTCACTGTATCCCAGAAGTGATGACGTTGTGTTTTCACTTTTATTTATTTTAAAATATTTTCTGATTCATCTTGAGACTTTTTTCTTTGACCCATAGATTACTAATGAGTACACTGTTAATTTCTAAATATTTTGGATTTTTTGAAATATCTTTATGTTATTGATTTCTGGTTAAATCCACAAATATATAATTCCTTTCCTTTGAATTATATTGAGACTTATTTTATGATCCAAAATATAATCTTTCTTGGTAAATGCTCGATGAGCACTTGAAAAAATGTGTACTCTGCTGTAGTTGGCTGCAATGTTCTATAAATGTCAATTAGATGAAGGTGATTCATAGTGTTATTAAAATCTTTTATATTCTACTGACTTTCTGTCTACTTATTCTATCAACTACTAAGAGAGGAATGGTGAAATCTCCAACTATAATTGTAGATTTGTCTATCTTTCTAGTTTTATCAGTTCTCCTAGTTTTTGCTTAATATATTTTGAAGCTCTGGGTTTCAAATGCTACTTTTAGCATATAATAAATTCATAAATATATGAATCTGTTGAGTCTATGTCTGGACTATTTTGTTCCATTGACCCAATTATGTGTCCCTGCGCTAGAATCACATTGGTGTAATCACTGTGACTTTAGACAGTACTCTTACTATTGCTAAGGTGAACCCTCTCCCTTCCCTAGGTAATTTTCAAAAACACCTTTGTTCTTTTCATGCGTTTACTGTTCATTTAGTATGTGATCATCAACTGGTCAAGTTCATGGTAAGTTTGAGTATTTTATGTTTTTCATAAAATATGTACTTTATGTATCCCTGTTGCTCAGAGATATATTTCCTATCATAGATAAAGAACAGGGGTTGGCAGACTTTTTCTTTAAAGGGCCAGAGGGTAAATATTTTAGGTTTCATAGGCCACATCATCTCTGTCACTACTGAACTTGGCTGTTGCTATTGTAGCACAGAAGCAGCCATAGACAATATGTAAACAAATGGGCACCCAACTTTATTTACAAAACAGGCAATAGGTCAGATTTGACCTGAGAGTCATAGTTGCTTAGCTTCAATATAAAGAGAGATTAATTTTTATGTACTATCTTGTACCAAGACCTCTTAGTGACTTTTCTAATACTCTGTTTTAGTTGAGTATACTATTTCTACGTGGCAAATATACAAAAGACCATTTTGTTCTAATTTCCCAGTATTTATACCAATTACTCTGTTTTACAGTTTTATTGCAGTGGCTAGATAACTCTAAAGCAATACTCAACTCCAGAGCTAACAGGAGGTATTGTTTTGTTAATGGGAAGACTATTTTTCACCTCCAAATAGGAAGCTGCTACTAGTTTCTAAAAAATATTCTTTATCACATTCAAGTCTCAGATATGATGGCTGCATTAGGTATCTTTTAAGATCCCTTCTAATTCAAATTGTCTCATTACAGGATGATTGCTCACTGCTTTTTTAATGTGGCTGTAAACAAACAGTATTCCACTGAGCGACCCATCACCCCCATTGAATACCACTGACCTATTTTTACTTAATGGATACTTTCCAAATCTTCTAGGTCAATTACTTGAACATCAAGACAATATAGAAGAAAATTAGTTTTTCCCAAGGTTTAAGAAAACTAAGGTAGAGGATTAAAGATGGCAGCATGAGAGGTGAGACAGAGGCATCCCCCTAAGACTGCATATAATACAAAAATATAACTAATACAACTAATCCTGAAAGAGCAACAGGAAAGAACACTGTGCCAAACTGCATACAACTTGAGAAAAGAATAAACCTCACAAAACAGGGTAATGTACCAAAGCCGTGTCCTGGTGGGACACAAGCCCTTCCCTCACCTCAGCTCCCTGGGGGTAGGAAAAGAAACAGAGCAGGGACGGAGTGGAGGCCTGGGACTGCTGAATACCTAACTCTATAGATCTGATCTGGGAGCACAAACCTACATTTCATGGTGTTTTCATGGTACTCTTGTGATTAGAAGGTTGGAAAGCTAAGACAGGCAGAATACCTGGAGAGACTGAAAATCCAGCCGCTTCTGGAAAGTAGGGATCCATACCAGTTGCTCTGGGACAAAAGAAAGGCAGGCAGTCTGAGAGGCTTCCTAACAGCAAGAGGGCTGCTAAAGGGACAAGGATTACACAGAGCTTACTGCTCAGGAGAAAGGACAGGTAGACAAAATGGTCCAGGTACACTCTGCCCAGCAGACTGGGAACTTTCACGATCTTCAGGAGCTCCAGCTCCCTAGCTTGCTACACAGCTCCAAGGAACCCCTCCATGATAAGCATCCTACTGCACCTATCTCCAGGCCAGCCCCACCTGGCTTACAAACCGGAAAACACTACCCTGGCGTTAGGCCGGCCAAAGAGAAGCCCTGTCTACAGCCACTCCGAACGCAAAGCATAGAGGCTTATACCTCTGTACTCAGACCACTGGTTCGGGCAGTGGAGACAGGCACAGCAGCCAAGAAGCAGGAAACAGCTCTTTCCTTCCCCCAGGCAATAATACCGCTCCCCTACAACCCCTGACATTGCTTCAGGGGCTGAGCGGCTCCAGAGAGTAGAGATTCTGGGCACTAGAGGGCGCTATATACAAATATGAAACACCAAAGAAACCTGGTTCAAAGTAAAATTCTGAATATGAATAAAACCCAAGAAAGATTCAAATGAAATTGACCTCATGAATCAGCCTGAAAGGAATTTCAAAATAAAAATCATTAATATGCTCATGGAGGTACAGAAAAATATTCAAGAACTTGGAGGAATTCCAGTCGGAGATCCAATCATTACAGAACACATTATCAGAAATGAAACATACAATGGAAAGTTTTTTTTTAACAATTTATTTTATTTTAGTATCATTAACCTACAATTACATGAGCAATATTGTGATGATTAAACTACCCCCTTCATCAGGTCCCCCCCACCAACCCTATTACAGTCACTGTCCATCAGTGTAGTGAGATGAGAATCACTACTTGTCTTCTCTGAGCTGTACAGTCCCCCCTGTGCCCCCCCACCCTATGCCTGCCAATCGTAATGCCCCTTTTACCCTCTTATCCCTCCCTTCCCACCCATCTCCCCAGTCCCTTTCCCTTTGGTAACTGTTAGTCCATTCGTGGGTTCTGTGAGTCTGCTGCTGTTTTGCTCCTTCATTTTTTTTTTCCTTTGTTCTTATACTCCACATATGAGTGAGATCATTTGGTACTTGTCTTTTTCGGCCTGGCTTATTTCACTGAGCATAATACCCTCCAGCTCCATCCATGTTGTTGCAAATGGTAGGATTTGTTTTTTTCTTATGGCTGCGTAATATTCCATACAATGGAAAGTTTTAAAAGGAGATTAGATATGGTGGAGGAAACGACAAATGAAATAGAAATTAGAGAAGATGAATACAAAGAAGCTGAGGCACTGAGAGAAAAAAGGATCTCTAAGAATGAAAGAATATTGAGAGAATTGTGTGACCAATCCAAACGGAACAATATTCACATTATAGGGGTACCAGAAGAAGAAGAAGAGAGAAAAAGAGATAGAAAGTATCTTTGAGGAGGTAATTGCTGAAAACTTCTCCAATCTGGGGAAGAAGATAGACTCTCAGGCCATGGAGGTGCACAGATCTCCCAACACAAGGGATTCAAGGTAGACAACACCAAGACATATAGTAATTAAAATGGCAAAGATCAAGGATAAGGACAGACTATTAAAAGCAGCCAGAGAGAGAAATAAGATCACATACAAAGGAAAGCCCATCAGGCTATCATCAGACTTCTCAGCAGAAACCTTACAGGCCAGAAGGGAGTGGCATGATATATTTAATGCAATGAAGCAGAGGGGCCTTGAACAAGAATACTTTACCTGGCAAGGTTATCATTTAAATTTGAATGAGGGATTAAACAATTTCCAGGTAAGCAAAATCTGAGAGAATTTACCTCCCACAAACCGTCTCTACAGTGTATTTTGAGGGACTGCTATAGATGGAAGTGTTCCTACAGTTTAATATCTGTCACCAGAGGTAATAAAACCACAGTAAAGAAAGTAGAACAGTTAATTACTAAGCAAATGGAAAATTAAATCAACTATCCCCAAAGTCAATCAAGGGATAGACAAAGAGTACAGAATATGATACCTAATATATAAAGAATGGAGGAGGAAGAAAAAGGAGAAGAAAAATGAGAACCTTTAGACAGTGTTTCTAATAGCATATTAAATGAGTTAAGTTAGACTCTTAGATAGTAAGGAAGTTACCTTGAACCTTTGGTAACCACTAATCTAAAGCCTGCAATGGCAATAAGTACATACCTATCGATAATCACCCTAAATGTAAATGGTCTGAATGCACCAATCAAAAGACATAGAGTTACTGAATGGATAAAAAAGCAAGACCCATCTATATGCTGCCTACAAGAGACCCACCTTAAACCCAAAGGCATACACAGACTAAAAGTGAAAGGATGGAAAAATATATCTCATGCAACTAATAGGGAGAAAAAAGCAGAAGTTGCAGTACTTGTATCAGACAACATAGACTTCAAAACAAAGAAAGTCATAAGAGACAAAGGACATTACGTAATGATAAAGAGGTCAATCCAACAAGAAGATAGAACAATTATAAATATCTATGCACGAGATTGGATTAAAGATGGCGGTGTGTGAGGTGAGACAGAGGCTTCCTCCTAAAACCGCATATAATATGAAAATATAACTAATACATCTACTCTTGGAAGAGCAACAGGAAAGAGGACTACACCAAACTGCATACACCTGGAGACAAGAGCAGCCCTCACAGAAAAGGGTAACGTACTTAAGCTGTGGTCCTGCAGGATCCAAGCCCTTCCCCCACCCCAGCTCACCAACGGGAGGAAGAGAAATGGAGCAGTGAGGGAGTGGAGACCTGGGACTGCTGAATACCTAACTCCGGAGATCTGCTGTGGGGCACAAACCTACATTTCATGGTGCTTGCATGATACTCTTGTAATTAGGGGGTTGGAAAGCTAAGACAGGCAGAATTGCTGAAGAGACTAAGATTCCAGCTGCTTGTAGAAAGCAGGGATCCATATCCAGCTGCTCTGGGAAAAAAGAAAGGTGGACAGTCTGAGAGAGTTCCTAACAAAGAAGCCCTTAGCAAGAGGGCTGATAAGGGGCAAGGATTGCACAGAGCTTACTGCTCAGGAGAGAGGACAGGTAGACAAAATTGTCCAGGTGCACTCTGCCCAGCAAGTTGGGAGCTTTCACGATCTTCAGGTGCTCCAGCTCCCTGGCTGCCTACACAGTTCCAAGAACCCCTTCCATGACAGGCAAACTACTGCGCCTTTCTCCTGGCCAGCCCCACCAGGCTTGCAAACCGGGAAAACCTACCCTGGTGTTAGGCCAGCCAGGGGGAGGATCTGTCTACAACAACTAAAAACGCAAAAAACACAGGCTTATACCTGTGTGCTCGGCCCACTGGTTCAGGCAGTGGAGACAGCCATAGCAGCTGGGAAGCATGAAACAGCTCTTTCCTCCCCCCAGGCACCAATACCACTCCCCTGTGACCCCCGACATTGCTTCAGGGGCTGAGCAGCTCCAGAGAGTAGAGCTTCTGGGCACTAGAGGGCACCATATACAAATATGAAACACCAAAGGAACCTGGTCCAGAGTAAAATTATTAATACAACACCTGAGAAAGATTTAAATGATATTGACCTCATGACTCTCCCTGAAAGGGAGTTCAAAATAAAAATCATTAACATGCTCATGGAGGTACAGAAAGATATTCAAGAACTCAGGAATGAATTACGGTCGGAAATCCAGTCATTGAAGAGCACAATGGACAGTATTAAAAGCAGATTGGATACAGTGGAGGAGACAATAAATGAAATAGAAATTAGAGAAGATGAATACAAAGAAGCTGAGGCACTGAGAGAAAAAGGATCTCTAAGAATGAAAGAATATTGAGAGAACTGTGTGACCAATCCAAACGGAACAATATTCACATTATAGGGGTACCAGAAGAAGAAGAGAGAGAAAAAGAGATAGAAAGTGTCATTAAGGAGGTAATTGCTGAAAACTTCCCCAGTCTAGGGGAGGAGATAGTCTCTCAGGCCATGGAGGTGCACAGATCTCCCAACACAAGGGACCCAAGGAAGACAACACCAAGACATATAGTAATTAAAATGGCAAAGATCAAGGATAAGGACAGACTATTAAAAGCAACCAGAGAGAGAAATAAGATCACATACAAAGGAAAGCCCATCAGGCTATCATCAGACTTCTCAGCAGAAACCTTACAGGCCAGAAGGGAGTGGCATGATGTATTTACTGCAATGAAGCAGAAGGGCTTTGAACCAAGATTACTTTATCTGGCATGGTTATCATTTAAATTTGAAGGAGGGATTAAACAATTCTCAGATAAGCAAAAGCTAAGAGAATTTACCTCCCACAAACCGTCTCTACAGTGTATTTTTCAGGGACTGCTATAGATGGAAGTGTTCCTACAGTTTAATAGCTGTCACCAGAGGTAGTAAAACCACAGTAAAGAAAGTACAACAGCTAATAACTAAGAAAATGCAAAATTATATTAACTATCCCCAAAGTGAATCAAGGGATAGACAAACAGTACAGGATATGATACCTAATATATAAAGAATGGAGAAGGAAGAAAAAGGTGGAGGCAAAACAAAACAAAACAAAAAAAGAACCTTTAGATTGTGTTTCTAATAGCATATTAAGTGAGATAAGTTAGACTCTTAGATAGTAAGGAAGTTAACCTTGAACCTTTGGTAACCACGAATCTGAAGCCTGCAATGCCAATAAGTACATACCTATCCATAATCACCCTAAATGTAAATGGACTGAATGCACCAATCAAAAGCCACAGAGTCACTGAATGGATAAAAAACAAGACCCATCTATATCCTGCCTTCAAGAGACTCACTTTAAACCCAAAGACATACACAGACTAAAAGTGAAGGGATGGAAAAAGACATTTCATGCAACAAACACAGGGAAAAAAGCAGGAATTGCAGTACTTATATCAGACAAAATAGACTTCAAAACAAAGAAAGTCACAAGAGACAAAGAAGGACATTACATAATGATAAAAGGGTCAATCCAACAAGAAGATATAACCATTATAAATATCTATGCACCCAACACAGGAGCTCCTACATATGTGAAACAAATACTAACAGAATTAAAGGGGGAAATAGAATGCAATGCATTCATTCTAGGAGACTTCAACACACCACTCACTCTGAAGGACAGATCAACCAGACAGAAAATAAGTAAGGAGACAGAGGCACTGAACAACACATTAGAACAGATGGACCTAACAGACATCTACACCCAAAAGCAGCAGAAAACACATTCTTCTCAAGTGCACATGGAACATTTTCAAGAATAGATCACATACTAGGCCACACAAAGATCCTCAGTAAATTTAAAAAGATTTAAATTGTACCAACCACCTTCTCAGACCACAAAGGAATTAAACTAGAAATTAATTACGCAAAGAAAATGAAAAATCCCACAAACACATGGAGGCTTCGCAACTTGCTCCTAAATAACCAATGGATCAATGACCAAATAAAAATAGAGATCAAGCAATATATGGAGACAAATGACAACAATAATTCAACACCACAAATCTGTGGGATGCAGCAAAGGCCGTGCTAGGAGGGAACAGACCAATTACCAGCAATGAAATTGAATTGGTAACCAAAAACTACCTAAGAACGAAATTCCTGTACCAGATGGCTTCACCGCTGAATTTTATCAAACATTTAGTGAAGTTCTAATACCCATTGTCCTTAAAGTTTTCCAAAGAGTAGAAGAGGAGGGAATACTTCCAAACTCATTCTATGAGGCCAGCATCACCCTAATACCAAAACCAGGCAAAGACACCACAAAAAAAGAAAATTACAGACCAATATCCCTGATGAACATAGATGCAAAAATACTTAACAAAATATTAGCAAAGTGAACTCAAAAATACATCAAAAAGATCATCCAGCATGATCAAGTAGGATTTATTCCAGGGATGCAAGGATGGTACATTTGAAAATCCATCAACATCATCCACCACATCAACAAAAAGAAGGACAAAACCACATGATCATCTCCATAGATGCTGAAATAGCATTTGACAAAATTCATCTCCCATTCATGGTAAAAGCTCTCAACAAAATGAGTATAGAGGGCAAGTACCTCAACATAATAAAGGCCATATATGACAAACCCACAGCCAACATTATATTTAACAGTGAAAAGTTGAAAGCTTTTCCTTTAAGACCAGGAACAAGACAAGGATGCCCACTCTCCCCACTTCTAGTCAACATAGTACTGGAGGTCATAGCCATGGCAATCAGACAATACAAAGAAATAAAAGGCATCCAGATCAGTAAAGAAGTTAAACTGTCACTGTTTGCAGATGACATGATATTGTACATAAAAAAAACCCTAAAGAATCCACTCCAAAACTACTAGATCTAATATGTGAATTCAGCAAAGTTGTAGGATACAAAATTAATAGACAGAAATCTGTTGCATTCCTATATACTAATGATGAACTAGCAGAAAGAGAAATCAGGAAAACAATTCCATTCACAATTTCATCAAAAAGAATAAAATACCTAGGAATAAACCTAACCAAGGAAGTGAAAAACCTATACTCTGAAAACTACAAGACACTCATGAGAGAAATTAAAGAAGTGGAAATACATCCCGTGCTCATGGATAGGAAGAATATTGTCAAAATGGCCATCCTGCCTAAAGCAATCTACAGATTTAATGCAATTCCTATCAAAATACCAACAGCATTCTTCAATGAACTAGAGCAAATCATTCTAAAATTCATATGGAACCACAAAAGACCCCAAATAGCCAAAGCAATCCTGAGAAGGAAGAATAAAGTGGGGGGATTATGCTCCCCAACTTCAAGCTCTACTACAAAGCCACAGTAATCAAGAAAATTGGTACTGGCACAAGAACAGACCCAGAGACCAATGGAACAGACTAGAGGCCCTGATATAAACCCAACCATATATGGTCAATTATACAATAAAGGACATACAATGGGGAAATGACAGCCTCTTCAACAACAGATGTTGGCAAAACTGGACAGCTACATGCAAGAGAATGAAACTGGATTATTGTTTAACCCCATACACAAAAGTAAACTCAAATTGGGTCATGAAACCATAAAACTCTTAGAAGACAACATAGGCAAAAATCTCCTGAATATAAGCATGAGCAACTTCTTCGTGAACACATCTCCTCAAGCCAGGGAAAGAAAAGCAAAAATGAACACATGGGACTACATCAGATTAAAAAGCTTCTGTACAGCAAAGGACACCATCAGCAGAAAAACAAGGCATCCTACAGTATGGGAGAATATATTTGTAAATGACGTATCTGACAAGGGGTTAACATCCAAAATATTTAAAGAACTCACATGTCTCAACACCCAAAAAGAAAATAACCAGATTAAAAAATGGGCAGAGGATATGAGGAGACAATTCTCCAAAGAAGAAATTCAGATGGCCAACAGGCACATGAAAAGATGCCCCACATCACTAATCATCAGGGAAATGCAAATTAAAACCACAATGAGATATCACCTCACACCAGTAAGGATGGCCACCATCCAAAAGACTAAGAACAACAAATGTTGGTGAGGATGCGGAGAAAGGGGAACCCTCCCACACTGCAGGTGGGAATGTAAGTTGGTTCAAACATTGTGGAAAGCAATATGGAATGGAGGTTCCTCAAAAAACTAAAAATACAAACACCATTTGACCCGGGAATCCCAGTCCTTGGAATTTACCCAAAGAATACAATTTCTCAGATTCAAAAAGACATATGCACCCCTATGTTTATCACAGCACTATTTACAATAGCCAAGATATGGAAGCAACCTAAGTGTCCATAAGTAGGTGAATGGATAAAGAAGACATAGTACATATACACAGTGGAATACTATTTAGCCATAAGAAACAAATCCTACCATTTGCAACAACATGGATGGAGCTGGAGGATATTATGCTCAGTGAAATAAGCCATGTGGAGAAACACAAGTGCCAAATGATTTCCCTCATTTGTGGAGTATAACAACACAGCAAAATTGAAGGAACAAAATAGCAGCAGACTCACAGACTCCAAGAAGGAACTAGTGGTTACCAAAGGGGAGGGGTGTGGAAAGGCAGGTGGGGAGGGAGGGAGAAGGGGATTGAGGGGTATTATATTTAGTACACATGGTGTGGGGGGTCACAGGGAAAACAGTGTAGCACAGAGAAGGCAAACAGTGAATCTGTGGCATCTTACTACACTGAAGGACAGTGACTGCACTGGGGTATGGGGGGGGACTCGATAATACGGGTAAAAGTAGTAACCACATTGTTTTTTCACATGAAACCTTCATAAAAGTATATCAATAATACCTTAATAAAAAAATTTTTTTAAATAAGAAAACTAAGGTAGAAAATGAAACTTTCTTTAGAGTAATTTAAAGTGCTTCCCTTTGAGATTTTTCAATAAAAATAAATCACTGAACTGACCTTTGCATAGCAAATGTAAACTTAATTGAAAATTCTGTAATGTTCTAGACAGACTGGGGGCAAGGTCCAAAGAAAAATAAATTACCAAGAGTTACATGAGAATGAAACCTACAATATTTATTTCTGAAAAGCTCTGGTTCAACACAGAAGTCCATCAAGCACATGCACATTTAAAAATATGTATGTTAAGTTGAAAGTTAGTAAACACATATATGCTTATATTGAAATATTTTAAAAGCTTCCCTGCAGAAGCAGTCATATACTTAAAAGGTGTCAATGGAGTTTCATATTCATATCCTAGGGAAAAATTGATTTACTGTTGGTATGAAACTTAGTATTTCAATTAGTCAAAAGTTTTCAATTTGGAATTCACTTCCCAAAAATGAAATAAAAGCAAATTTAATTGCTTTTCCATATTTTACTTATTTAATTTCTCTGAAAATCTAAACATTAGTCCAGCTACAAAAATATGAGGCACACATTAAAGAAGAGACATGCTTACCAGGAAGAATTTTGAAATTTTTCTCTACAAGAACATTTCAAAATCCAGATAATAAAAGTACTTCAGGCAAAACATAGTATTTTCATTTAGATAATACCATGGAATCCTTCTCAGGAATACTGTTGTACATTATATCTATTATTTTACAATAACAGAGAAAACTAAATTAGGGGTACAAAATTAATAGCCCATTATCAAAATTAAATTAATATTTACCATAGATTATTGTTTATGTGAACAATATAAACAGGTGGAATCACAATTTGATTTAATACAAAATACATTTCTGGCATATAATTATTTTTAAATGAAAATTATTAATTTTAATTCAACCAATTCAAGTATTCACTTAGCCAAGGGAAGAAAATAAGCCTCTTAAAAATTCAAGACTTACAAATTAATATTAGAAATTTCCTCAATATAATACATTGAATATTCCGATCTCTACTGAATTATACTGTACAATGATATGTATCAATTGCTTTATAGCTTGTAATCAAATATACCTGGTCACTAAAATTCCCTGACCAAAATATCACTAACTGTATGAGGCAAAGTTCTATAATAAAATGAGTGTAATAATGGCCACATCTTTTCAAAAACAGAATATGGAACTGTTTTCACAAGTACGAATTTGGGTTTTAAGATCTGATTCCCAATGTTACAGCAGAGGTGGGGCAGTAATGGAAAGAAGTGATTTAATGGAACTCTGAAGAAAAAAAAATAACTATCATAGATCTCAGTTTGAAAACATATCTGGCAACCCTCCTACACTGCTGGTGGGAATGCAAATTAGTTCAACCATTGTGGAAAGCAGTATGGAGGTTCCTCAAAAAACTCAAAATAGAAATACCATTTGACCCAGGAATCCCACTCCTAGGAATTTACCCTAAGAATGCAGCAGCCCAGTTTGAAAAAGACATATGCACCCCTATGTTTATTGCAGCACTATTTACAATAGCCAAGAAATGAAAGCAACCTAAGTGTCCATCAGTAGATGAATGGATTAAGAAGATGTGGTACATATACACAATGGAATATTATTCGCCATAAGAAGAAAACAAATCCTACCATTTGCAACAACATGGATGGAGCTAGAGGGTAATATGCTCAGTGAAATAAGCCAGGCAGAGAAAGACAAGTATCAAATGATTTCACTCATATGTGGAGTATAAGAACAAAGAAAAAAGCTGAAGGAACAAAACAGCAGCAGACTCACAGAACCCAAGAACGGACTAATAGTTACCAAAGGGAAAGGGACTGGGGAGGATGGGTGGGAAGGGAGGGATAAGAGGGTAAAAAGGGCATTACGATTAGCAGACGTAAGTTAGGGGGGGCACGGGGAGGGCTGTACAACTCAGAGAAGACAAGTAGTGATTCTATAGCATCTCACTACACTGATGGACAGTGACTGTAATGGGGTAGGTGGGGGGGACTTGATGAAGGGGGTAGTTTAATAACCATAATATTGCACATGTAATTGTAGATTAATGATACCAAAATAAATTTAAAAAAATAAAAAAAGAAAATATATCTGGCATAAGAGATCCTCAGAATTACATAATAATGCCTATATCAAAGTTTATTG
>JAQQAC010012665.1:0-12161 GCA_029783875.1 Phataginus tricuspis
TCTCATCTCACTACACTGATGGACAGAGACTGTAATAGGGTTGGTGGTGGGGCCTGATGAAGGGGGTAGTTTAATCATCACAATATTGCTCATGTAATTGTAGGTTAATGATACTAAAATAAAATAAATTGTAAAAAAAATGAAACATAAAAAAATAAGAAAATAATAATAAATTACTGATTAAATTTCTTTAGTTGTAATCAGTCTGTTAAGATTGTTAATGATCCTGTCTTGGAAGGTTGTATGTTTCTAGGAATTTATCCATTTCTTCTAGTTTTCCCATTTTTGGCGTATAATTGTTGATAGTATTCTTTTGGGATCTTTTGCTTCTCTGGTGTAACTTCTTTTTCATTTCCGATTTTTTTATTTGGGCTCTTTTTTTCTTGATGAGTCTAGGTAGAGGCTGTTTATCTTTTCAAAGAACCATATTTTTAGTTTTATTGATCTTTTCAGTTGTTTTTTTCACACTATTTCATTTATTTGCACTCTGATCTTTTTATTTCTTTCCTCCTACAAGCCTTGGATTTTTTTTGTTCTTTTAATAGTTATTTTAGGTATAAAGTTAGATTGTTTATTTGTTATTTTTTCTTGTTTCTTGAGGTAGGCCTGTATCACTATTAACTTTCCACATAGAACTTCTTTTGTGGCATCCCATAGATTTTGGAAAGTTTCTGCATTTTTATTTGCCTTAAGTATTTTCTTATTTCCTCTGATTTCTTAATTGAATCCTAATAACATGTTTAGTCTCTATGTATTTGTGTTTTTTCCAGTTGTCTTCTTAAATTGATTTCTATTTTCATACCATTGCGGTCAAATATGCTTGATATGATTTCAATTTTCTTGTAAATTTATTGAGACTCATTTTGTGGTCCAATATATTATTTGTCCTGGAAAATGTTCCTTGGGCACTTGAAAACAATGTGGCATTATGTAGGTTTTTGGGTGACATGTTCTGTATATTCTGTTGAGTCCATCTGATCAAATGTGTTATTTAAGGCCAGTGTTTCTGTATTGATTTTCAGGCATTGATGTAAGTGGGGTATTCAAGTCTTCTACTATTATTGTATTACTGTCATTTTCTCCCTTTTGTTTGTTAACATTTGCTTTCAGTATTTAGGTGCTCCAATGTTGGGTGCATACATATTTATGAATGTTGTATCCTCTTCTTGGATTGACCCCTTTATGTAATGCCCTTCTCTGTGTTTTGTTAGTCTTTGTTTTAAAGTCTATTTTGTCTCATATGAGTATTGCTACATTAGCTTTTTATCCATTCCCTATTGCATGAAATATATTTTACCAACCCTTCGCTTTCAGTCTGTGTATCCTTAGATCTGAAGTGAGTCTCTTGTAGGCAGCAGGTAGATGGGTCTTGTTTTTTTTTTTAATCCATTCAGCAACCCTGAATCTTTTAATTCTATCATTTGGTCTATTTACATTTAAAATAATCTTTGATAGGTATTTCTTATTGCCATTTTACTGATTGTTTTCTGGTTGTTTTGTAGTTTTTCTATGTTCCTTTATTCTTCTCCTTTTCTGTTCCCTTGTGGTTTGGTTTTCTTCAGTGTTATGTTTCAGTTCCTTTCTCTATTTTTTGTGTATCTGTTAAAGACTTAGGGTTTGTGGATACTATGAGGTTTATGTAGTGATAGTCACTTAATTTCGAATGTATTCTAAACGCATTATATTTTACTCCCCTGCCTCATATTTTATATGTTTTGACATCTTATTTTACATTTTTAAAATTTTTGTATCCCTTTACTACTTACTTCTTGGCATTACAGTTGGTTGCTACTATTTTTGTCTTATAACCTTGATACTAACTTTTTAAATGGTTGATTTAGTGCCTTTACTATGTATTTGCCTTTACCACTGAGAGTTTTCCTTTCATATAGTTTTTTATATCTAGTTATGGCCTTTCCTTTCCTGCTTAAAGAAGACCCTTTAACATTTCTTATGAGGCTGGTTTAGTGGTTGATAAACTTTTTTAGTTTTTGCTTCTCTGGGACTTTTTTCTCTACTTCAGTTTGCAGTGATAAAGATTATCAGGTAGGTAATCTTTGGTTGTAAGTTTTTCCTTTTGTACTTTAAATATATCTTGCCCCTTCTTTCTAGACTGGAAAGTTTTTGCTTAAAAGTCAGCTCATGGTTTTATGCTGTTTCCCTTGTATGTGACTATTTGATTTTCTTTTGCTGCCTTTAGGTTTTTCTCTTTGATACTTTAACATTTGCCAGTTTAATTATATGTCTTATTGTGGATATATTCTGGTTCATTTTGTTTAGGACTGCATTTCCTGGACCTGGGTGTCTGTTTTCTTTCCCTAGGTTAGGGAAGCCTCAGCCATTATTTCTTCAAATAAGTTTCCTTCACTTTTCTTTCTCTCTTCTTCTTCTGAGGTACCTATAATGCTAATATTAACCCCTTTGGTATTGTCCCAGAGGACCCTTAATCTATTCTCCTCTTTTAAAATTCTTTTTTCTTTTTGGTGTTCTCATTGGGTGATTTCCACTCTTTTGTCTACCAAATCACTGATCCATTCTTCAGCATCATCTAATCTGCTGTCAATTCCTTGTAGTGTATTTTTCAGTTCAGTTATTATATTCTTCAACTTGGTGACTTATTTTTGGTGCTTTCTTCTATTTTCTAACTTTTGTTGAGATTCTCACTGTGTTTCTCCATTTTTATCCAAAGTTTGTTGAGGGCATCTATGATTATTAGTTTGAAGTCTTTATCATGTAAATTATTTACCTCCATTTCAGTAGGGTTTTTTTCTGTGGTTTTGTCTTGTTCTTTCATTCGGAACATATTTTTCTCTCTCATTTTGTTTGACTTTCTGTGTTTCTTCCTATGAATTAGGCAGAACAGCTACCTCTCAGTTTTGAAGGTGTGGCCCTGTGTATGAATGTCCTCTGTGTAGACTTTGCATGCTTAGTGACTTTGGCTGGTAACTTCAGCCAGGGAGGGCACAGGCTGGGAGAGCAGGAGTGCATGTTGGCCACAGGCTCCCTGGGTGTGTTATGCCTGGGCTACCTTGCAGGATGGCTGTAGCTGTAGCAGGTGAGCAACAAGTGTTCCCATGGCATAGTAACAGGGCCACCCTTGTGTGGAGGTCTGATGTGTGGTAGGCACTGGCCAGGGGATCTAGGATGTTCCATGCCTGGGCTATGCCAGAGGGATAGCTGGAGCTGGAATGGCACCAGGCCATGCCCCAATGCCCTGGCATGCATCTCTTTTTCTTTCTCTTCTCAGACAGTTGGTATCTGATGCCACTGGTCTGCATTGGCTTCATAGTGCTGAACCCTGTTTGGGTCCTCATTGTCAAGCAAAGCCCACCCATCATGAAGATCCTGAACTTCAGATGGTTATCAGGTCATCCTAGTTATGGTCATCAGCAGGTGAACAGGAGTGAGTCCACTGCCTCCTTTCTCCCTCCTCATGCCACCCTTGGCCTCTGCAGTTGTGCACCTGGCCTGAGCTGCAGAGCCTCTGGAGGAAGGGCAGCACTCACTGCCTCAGAGCTCATGGGTGGGGCTAACTGCACCTGGGGAATCCTTTACTGACTCCTGGTGCTGGTTGAGCCACCTCTTTTCTTTTTATCTCCCTCTCACTGAAAACCCTAGACTTTATTTATATTGAGAGGCAATCCTATTTACAGTAGCCAGAGCGCCAGAGAGTCAGAAAGAGCTTAGCCAGGAAAGAGCAGATACGTGACTGTTACACGGCTCCCTGCCCTGTTGTGGCACTGTGGGACACCAGGTCTCCCACTTCCTCTTACTGGCCTGCACTGCTGCTTAGGCTGAAGGGCATTCCTTACCTGACCTCTGTGAACACCAGTTCTACAGCATGGCAGCTGATGGGACCTAGAGGGGCTGAGGGAAGAGTCCCCCTGGACCCATTGGCCCTTCATTTCCACTCTTCAGCCCCGGTATCCAGGGCCCTTTCTGCTAGTTGATGTTGAGGAGAGTCACCTCTGTCTTTTCCGAGGTGCTTTCCTGACATTGAATCTGAGACAGGCAGTCGTAGTCTAGGTGTCTTTGCTTCCAGAAGGCTCCTGGGTGCCTTGAACAAATTGATCTAGTTTTTCCTGGGCTACAAGGGCAGGGCAGCCTTGGCTGAACTGCAAGGGCTGATGGGAGCAAGATCTGGCCAAAGCGTCTACTGAAAACCAGGGCCATGAAATGATTCATGCTGGTTGTTTTGCCCTGATGAGCAACTTGGTTACAGTTCAAGAGCTGTCTTGTGACAGAGCCCAGCCAACTAAGTGGTCTTGGGAAGGAGTTTGTTGTTTGTTTTTAATGGGCTGAGATTATTTGTTGGGCCTTTTAGAATAGCTGAGGCTCAAAAAAGAGCAAAAACATATATGTGGTGCAGCGTACTCTGAGGAGACTAGCTTGGCTGCAACAGATATTTTGTGTAGGGGTAATGTGTTTGCTAAGCTTGAAAGACAGGCTGATGAGGTAGTTTGTACAGAGGTTCACAAGGACATCCACACATGTAAATTAATCATTTGACTACCCTCTGTTTTCTCCACAGTTTTGGAGGGCTCATCTTGAACAAAACCATTTCTAAACAGCACTAAAATGGCACGGCCATATTTACTCACATCATATGTGGTGGGTATCAGCAGTGACCATCACCTAAGGTCCTGGGTGGAGTTCAGAAGCTGAGCCATGGTGGTGCTGCTGAGCATGGGCTGGTAGGTCTGGTTTTTCTCAGCTGTAAGGAGACCCAGGTGGAGAAAGCCCTGCCCATTCTTCCACCAGCTCACACCATGTTCCTAATATGCACCACTGCTACTGAGGCTGGAGCTTTCCCACAGAGCTAAATCCCATGCCTTGAAGGTGCACCGAGCTTGGGATTTGTTGGCCTGCAGGATTCACCTGCAGATTGAATGTGACCTCCAGGACTGCAGCATTGGCCACTCATGGTTTTTCTTTTCTTTTAAGTTAGATTCATTGATGACATTTAAAACTTAAAACATTTATATGTAAAACTGAATTTCTGTCTCCTTGACAAGCAAGGTTATGTGTAACAAACTGGGCTTACATTGAGGGTTGGGCAAGAATTAGCTGCCACTGACCTGTGCTGTCCACTTTGCCTCAATCCCCTCCATTCCCTTTTGCCTGCCAACTGACCCTTCACTTATTTGTCTTCTAGGCTTAGACCCTGTGGACAATTGTGGTGGGGACCCCTCTGTTAACTAAAGCTTGCTTTGTGTCTGCTTTCTGATAAGAATCTATAACTGGAACCAACTGATCAAGAAACCAGACATGATAACTTACTGTACAGTTTGCTTTGTGCCCTGTCTCTGGCCTAGTGAGATTGCAGAGACAGGCTTCAGAGTCCCTTGGCCACCCCCAGTTCTGTGGGAACCCAGGCCTATATTCCCTGCATGTGAGTGGGCCTTCCAGCACGTCTGCACACTGGTAAGTTGCCACAGGGCCTGTTCCCAGCACAAGGGCTAGCCATTGCGAGGACAGCCACAACTATTTTGGGCCCAAATGGCCATCAGCTTGGAGAGATTTCCTTTGGCATCACCAACTTGGATACTTGGATGCCTCCAGGGCCAAGCAAGCAATCCGAGTGAGTTAAGCATGTAAGGCGGTAGCTAGCAGTAAGGAGTGGTGGGGAGCAGTACAAACTGCAGAATTCATTCCTGGGGTAGAGGGAGTAAGGCCTGCTCAGCTTCAGCCAGTTGCTGCCTGGTGGGAACAGAGGTCCAGACTTGCCTGAGCTGACTTGGTAGGAGAACCCAGAAATCTAGATTAAGGGTATGATTTGTAAATGTTGCCACTTAATTTGAGTAATTTTTTCCTTTAAAAAAAATATGTGTGACCTGAGCAAAATAGATGTGCAGCCATTCTCTGCCACAGAATGTTTCCGTGTCCTCTGGGACAGCCAGGGCAGTTGGTCTCTGCCCCTGGAGGGCACTGGGGCAGTGACGGGTTCTCTTTGGGGCTGAGGAAATGGAGTTGGAGCAGCCATTCCAGCCCCATATCCTGCCTCTGCAGAAGGAGCTCGGCCTGGCCTTTGTCACCTGGGCCCTCTGACTCTGCAGAGCTGGATGCCATTCAGCTCCCTGCAGAAGTAGGTGCCTCAGCTGAGAGCCCAGCTCTGTCACCATGTCACCATCTCCTCCTCCTTCACAGCTGTCATTCGCTGTTCTCTTGCCTCCTTCCACCTACAGGTGAAACACATCCTTTCATTTTATGATACTCCAGGTGAGTTTGGTCCTGTCACTCCCTATGACCTTGAGTGGCTTATCAGGATATCCTTCCATAGACATCTCCATCCACCCTCCTCCCTCCCTTACCCTCATCCCTTTCCTGAATTCCTTCCCTTCCAGTCTGCCTCTCTCTACAGATATGGACTGAGAACCTACTTTGCCAGTCACACTTCCTTCACTTTAAAAGGTGCTGCCTGTCAAGGTGATAGAGTTACCACATTGATAAACTCATGAGGTCCAGTCAACCTTTGCTTGTGCCAAACAAGATCTGTGGTCAAGTGGGAGGGAAGGAAAATATCAAGTGCTGAATAAGTCAAGGAAGTCTTCCTGGAGGAAGTGAGCTCAAAGGATAGAACTCAGACTGGCATAAAGAAAGGGAAACTAGATTCTTTCTCTTCCCACAGGGGTTGGTGGCAATCTGGTGGCCACTCAGACCAGCCAGATCTCCACCTTCCTTCACATGTGGAGCACACCTGGGGTCCTACCTCTCTGCATGAAAAAATTCTGGCCTAACCCGTGTTCCATTTTCTGCACCTCAGGTGGGTCTGGTGTCTTCCACAGGCTATGTAGTCATATCTTTAAACAGGTAAAAATGGTCATTGGAAGCTGGCATTTGTAGCAATGGAAAGCTAAGACCAGTGCTTACCTCAGCAAAGAGCATATTCAAGGATACCAACTCCTCCTCCCAGACACCTGACCCCCCAACCCTGCCTTTAATTGATTCATTAATTGGCTCAAATATTTGTTGACTGTCTACCAGGTACTAAGTGTCATATCAGAGTGGTAAGAGGGAGGAAGCAGATTCTCGTGGATATACATGGTCTAGAAGAGTGAATACACACACAAAAAGGAGCACATAATTATAAACTGTGATATATTCTAAAAGGCAAAAACACAGGGTGTGATAAAAAGGAGATATTAAGATTTGGGGCTAGAAAATTCCTTTCTGAGGATGAGCAGGGTTGATTGGGAAGGGGCGTGCTGGAGCAGAAAGAGCATTCTAGGCAGAGGGAAGACTGTGAACAAAGGCCAGAGGCAAGGAGCATGGTGAGGTTGAAGAATTGAAAAGCCAGTGAGATGTGAGCATAATGAGCAAAGGAGAGGATGAGGGATCTTGAAGCCAGAGACAGAAGGGAGCTGATTATAGGGCCTTGAAGCTTAAAAGAGACTGCATTCTTTTCTTAGAACCATTGGAAACCCAGAAGATTTTATCTTTCTGTTATTTTAAAAAATTGGATCTTTTCTTCAATTATGGTTTCTTTTATCATTTCCTTTCTGTTTCAAGAACAACCTTTAGCCATTCTTTTAGGGTAGGTCTGCTGGCACATTCCTGATGGTTATTTTTCCTGACCATAAAAGTTGGGTTAGATAGCTATTTTCAACACTTGAAAAATGTGCTATTTAAAATGGTTTCTGACAAGCTGCTGTCATTTGAATTGTTTTTGCTGTATACATAGGTGGTATTTCTCTTATTTCAAGACTTCTTCACTTTTAGACTTTCGATTATGACGCACAATTGTGTGGATATTTTCATGTTTAACCTACATGGAGTTCGTTTAGTTTCTTGAATATGTAGATCTTTGTTTGCCAAATTTGGGAAATTTTAAGTCATTCTTTATTTCTTTTTATTTTGGTATCATTAATCTACAATTACATTAGCAACATTATGGTTACTAGACTCCCCCATCATCAAGTTCCCACCACCTACCCCATTATAGTCACTGTCCATCAGTGTAGTAAGATGCTCAGAATCCCTACTTCTCTTTTCTATGTTGTACAGCCCTCTCCGTGTTCCCCTCCCTACATTACGTGTGCTAATTGTAATGCCTCTTTTTCCCCCTTGTCCCTCCCTCCCCACTCATTCTCCCCAGTCCCTTTCCCTTTGGCAACTGTTAGTCCTTTCTTGGGTTCTGTGAGTCTGCTGCTGTTTTGTTCCTTCAGTTTTTTTCCTTTGTTCTTATAGTCCACATATGAGTGACATCATTTCATACTTGTCTTTCTCCACCTGGGTTATTTCACTGAGCATAATACCCTCTAGCTCTATCCATGTTGTTGTAAATGGTAGGATTTGTTTTCTTCTTGTGGCTGAATAATGTTCCATTCTGTATATGTACCATATCTTCTCTATCCATTCATCTACTGATGGACACTTAGGTTGATTCCATTTATTGGCTATTGTAAACAGTGCTGCAATAAACATAGGGGTGCATCTGTCTTTTTGAAACTGGGCTGCTGCATTCTTAGGGTTAATTCCTGGGAGTGGAATTCCTGAGTCAAATGGTATTTCTATTTTTAGTTTTTTGAGGAACCTCCATACTGCTTTCCACAATTGTTAAACTAGTTTACATTCCCACCAGCAGTGTAGTAGGGTTCCCCTTTGTCCACATCCTCACCAACATTTGTTGTTGTTTGTCTTTTAGATGGTGACCATCCTAACTAGTGTGAGGTTATATTTCACTGTGGTTTTAATTTGCATTTCTCTGATGAATAGCAATATGGAGCATCTTTTCATGTGCCTCTTTGCCATCTAAATTTCTTCTTTGGAGAAGTGTCTGTTCAGATCCTCTGCCCATTTTTAAATTGGATTATTTGCTTTTATTTATTGAGGTGTGTGAGCTCTTTATGTGTTTTGGATGTCAACCCTTTATCAGATATATCACTTATGAATATATTCTCCCATACTGTAGGATGTCTTTTTGTTCTATTGATGGTGTGCTTTGCCATACACAAACTTTTCAGCTTGATGTAGTCCCACTTGTTGACTTTTACTTTTGTTTCCCTTGCCTGGGGAGATACGTTCATGAAGAACTTGTTCATGTTTCTGTCCAAGATATTTTTTTTACAATTTATTTTATTTTAGTATCATTAACCTACAATTACATGAGCAATATTGTGATGATTAAACAACCCCCTTCATCAGGTCCCCCCCACCAACCCTATTACAGTCACTGTCCATCAGTGTAGTGAGATGAGAATTACTACTTGTGTTCTCTGAGTTGTACATTCCTCCCCGTGCCCCCCCACCCACCTTATGCCTGCTAATCGTAATGCCCCTTTCACCATCTTATCCCTCCCTTCAAGCCCTTCTTCCCCAGTCCCTTTCCCTTTGGTAACTATTAGTCCGTTCTTGGGTTCTGTGGGTAGGCTGCTGTTTAGTTCCTTCAGTTTTTTTTTTCTTTGTTCTTATACTCCACATATGAGTGAGATCATTTGGTACTTGTCTTTTTCGGCCTGGCTTATTTCACTGAGCATAATACCCTCCAGCTCCATCCATGTTGTTGCAAATGGTAGGATTTGTTTTTTTCTTATGGTTGAGTAATATTCCATTGTGTATATGTACCACATCTTCTTAATTCATTCATCTACTGATGGGCACTTAGGTTGCTTCCATTTCTTGGCTATTGTAAATAGTGCTGCAATAAACATAGGGGTGCATCTGTCTTTTTGAAACTGGGCTGCTGCATTCTTGGGGTAAATTCCTAGGAGTGGGATTCCTGGGTCATATGGTATTTCTATTTTGAGTTTTTTGAGGAACCTCCATACTGCTTTCCACAATGGTTGAACTAATTTGCATTCCCACCAGCAATGTAGGAGGGTTCCCCTCTCTCCACATCCTCTCCAACATTTGGTGTTGTTTGTGTTTTGGATGTTGGCCATCCTCACTGGTGTGAGGTGATATCTCATTGTGGTTTTAATCTGCATTTCTCTGATGATTAGCGATGTGGAGCATTTTTTCATGTGCCTGTTGGCCATCTGAATTTCTTCTTTAGAGAAGTGTCTATTCATGTCCTGTGCCCATTTCTTAATTGGGTTATTTGCTTTTTGTTTGTTAAGGTGCGTGAGTTCTTTGTATATTTTGGATGTCAACCCCTTATCAGATACATCATTTATGAATATATTTTCCCATATTGTAGGATGTCTTTTTGTTCTACTGATGGTGTCCTTTGCTGTACAGATGCTTTTCAACTTGATATAGTCCCATTTGTTCATTTTTGCTTTTGTTACCCTTGCCCCGGGGGATATGTTCATGAAGAAGTCACTCGTGTTTATGTCCAAGATATTTTTACCTATGTTTTTTTCCAAGAGGTTTATGGCTTCATGACTTAAATTCAGGTCTTTGATCCACCTTCAGTTTACCTTTGTGTATGGGGTTAGACAGTAGTCCAGTTTCATTCTCTTACATGTAGCTGTCCAGTTTTACCAACACCAGCTGCTGAAGAGGCTGTCATCTCCCCATTGTATATCCAGGGCTCCTTTATCAAATATTAGTTGACTGTAGGTGTTTGGGTTAATGTTTGGATTTTCTATTCTGTTCCAGTGGTCTGTGGCTCTGTTTTTGTGCCAGTACCAAATTGTCTTGATTACTGTGGCTTTGTAGTAGAGCTTGAAGTCAGGGAGCATAATTCCCCTGTTTGATTCCTCTTTCTAAGGATTGCTTTGGCTATTCGGGGTCTTTTCTGGTTCCATATGAATTTTAGAATTATTTGTTCTACTTCATTGAAGAAAGCTGTTGGTAGTTTGATAGGGATTGCGTTGAATCTGTACATTGCTTTAGGTAGTATAGCCATTTTGACATTATTTATTCTTCTTAGCCAAGAGCATGGGATGCATTTCCATTTGTTAGTGTCTTCCTTAATTTCTAATAGGAGTGTCTTGTAGTTTTCAGAGTACAGGTCTTTCACTTCCTTGGTTAGGTTTATTCCTAGGTAGTTTATTCTTTTTGATGCAATTGTGAATGGAATTGTTTTTCTGATTTCTCTTTCTGTTAGTTCATCATTAGTGTATAGGAAAGCAACAGATTTCTGTGTGTTAATTTTGTATCCTTCAACTTTGCTGAATTCAGAAATTAGTTCGAGTAGTTTGGGAGTGGAGTCTTTAGGGCTTTTTTATACATTATCATGTCATCTGCAAATAGTGACAATTTGACTTCTTTTTTACCCATCTGGATGCCTTGTATGTCTTTGCTTTGTCTGATTGCCGTGGCTAGGACCTCCAGTACTATGTTGAATAACAGTGGAGAGAGTGGGCATCCCTGTCTTGTTCCCGATCTTAGATGAAAAGCTTTCAGCTTCTTGCTATTAAGTATGATATTAGCTGTGGGTTTGTCATATATAGCCTTTATGAAGTTGAGGTACTTGCCATCTATACCCATTCTGTTGAGAGTTTTAATCATGAATGGATGCTGAATTTTGTCAAATGCTTTTTCAGCATCTATTGAGGTGATCATGTGGTTTTTGTTCTTCTTTTTATTGATGTGATTGATGATATTGATGGATTTTCGAATGTTGTACCATCCTTGCATCCCTGGGATGAATCCCACTTGATCATGGTGTATGATCCTTTTGATGTATTTTTGAATTCGGTTTGATAATATTTTGTTGAGGATTTTTGCATCTACATTCATCAGGGATATTGGTCTGTAATTTTCTTTTTTAGTGAGATCTTTGCCCGGTTTTGGTAATAGAGTGATGCTGGCTTCATAGAAAGAGTTGGAAGTATTCCCTCCGCTTCTATTTTTTGGAAAACTTTAAGGAGAATGGGTGTTATTTCTTCTCTATATGTCTGGTAGAATTCAGAGGTGAATCCACCAGGTCCAGGGCTTTTGTTCTTGGGTAGTTTTTTGATTACCGATTCAAATGGTCATTGGTCTGTTTAGTTTTTCTGTTTCCTGCTTGGTGAGCCTTGGAAGGCTGTATTTTTCTAAGAAGTTGTCCATTTCTTCTAGGATTTGCAGCTTGTTAGCATATACATGCTCATAATATTCTCTTATAATTCTTTGTATTTCTGTGGGGTCTGTCGTTATTTTTCCTTTCTCATTTGTGATTCTGTTTATGTGTGTAGATTCTCTTTTTCTCTTAATGAGTCTGGCTACGGGTTGATATACTTTGTTTATTTTTTCAAAGAACCAGCTTTTGGTTTCATTGATTTTTTCTATTG
>JAQQAC010012666.1:0-12162 GCA_029783875.1 Phataginus tricuspis
TCTCATCTCACTACACTGATGGACAGAGACTGTAATAGGGTTGGTGGCGGGGACCTGATGAAGGGGGTAGTTTAATCATCACAATATTGCTCATGTAATTGTAGGTTAATGATACTAAAATAAAATAAATTGTAAAAAAAATGAAACATAAAAAAATAAGAAAATAATAATAATAAATTACTGATTAAATTTCATTAGTTGTAATCAGTCTGTTAAGATTGTTAATGATCCTGTCTTGGAAGGTTGTATGTTTCTAGGAATTTATCCATTTCTTCTAGTTTTCCCATTTTTGGCGTATAATTGTTGATAGTATTCTTTTGGGATCTTTTGCTTCTCTGGTGTAACTTCTTTTTCATTTCCGATTTTTTTATTTGGGCTCTTTTTTTCTTGATGAGTCTAGGTAGAGGCTGTTTATCTTTTCAAAGAACCATATTTTTAGTTTTATTGATCTTTTCAGTTGTTTTTTTCACACTATTTCATTTATTTGCACTCTGATCTTTTTATTTCTTTCCTCCTACAAGCCTTGGATTTTTTTTGTTCTTTTAATAGTTATTTTAGGTATAAAGTTAGATTGTTTATTTGTTATTTTTTCTTGTTTCTTGAGGTAGGCCTGTATCACTATTAACTTTCCACATAGAACTTCTTTTGTGGCATCCCATAGATTTTGGAAAGTTTCTGCATTTTTATTTGCCTTAAGTATTTTCTTATTTCCTCTGATTTCTTAATTGAATCCTAATAACATGTTTAGTCTCTATGTATTTGTGTTTTTTCCAGTTGTCTTCTTAAATTGATTTCTATTTTCATACCATTGCGGTCAAATATGCTTGATATGATTTCAATTTTCTTGTAAATTTATTGAGACTCATTTTGTGGTCCAATATATTATTTGTCCTGGAAAATGTTCCTTGGGCACTTGAAAACAATGTGGCATTATGTAGGTTTTTGGGTGACATGTTCTGTATATTCTGTTGAGTCCATCTGATCAAATGTGTTATTTAAGGCCAGTGTTTCTGTATTGATTTTCAGGCATTGATGTAAGTGGGGTATTCAAGTCTTCTACTATTATTGTATTACTGTCATTTTCTCCCTTTTGTTTGTTAACATTTGCTTTCAGTATTTAGGTGCTCCAATGTTGGGTGCATACATATTTATGAATGTTGTATCCTCTTCTTGGATTGACCCCTTTATGTAATGCCCTTCTCTGTGTTTTGTTAGTCTTTGTTTTAAAGTCTATTTTGTCTCATATGAGTATTGCTACATTAGCTTTTTATCCATTCCCTATTGCATGAAATATATTTTACCAACCCTTCGCTTTCAGTCTGTGTATCCTTAGATCTGAAGTGAGTCTCTTGTAGGCAGCAGGTAGATGGGTCTTGTTTTTTTTTTTTAATCCATTCAGCAACCCTGAATCTTTTAATTCTATCATTTGGTCTATTTACATTTAAAATAATCTTTGATAGGTATTTCTTATTGCCATTTTACTGATTGTTTTCTGGTTGTTTTGTAGTTTTTCTATGTTCCTTTATTCTTCTCCTTCTCTGTTCCCTTGTGGTTTGGTTTTCTTCAGTGTTATGTTTCAGTTCCTTTCTCTATTTTTTTGTGTATCTGTTAAAGACTTAGGGTTTGTGGATACTATGAGTTTTATGTAGTGATAGTCACTTAATTTCGAATGTATTCTAAAAGCATTATATTTTTACTCCCCTGCCTCATATTTTATATGTTTTGACATCTTATTTTACATTTTTAAAATTTTTGTATCCCTTTACTACTTACTTCTAGGCATTACAGTTGGTTGCTACTATTTTTGTCTTTTAACCTTGATATTAACTTTTTAAATGGTTGATTTAGTGCCTTTACTATGTATTTGCCTTTACCACTGAGAGTTTTCCTTTCATATAGTTTTTTATATCTAGTTATGGCCTTTCCTTTCCTGCTTAAAGAAGACCCTTTAACATTTCTTATGAGGCTGGTTTAGTGGTTGATAAACTTTTTTAGTTTTTGCTTCTCTGGGACTTTTTTCTCTACTTCAGTTTGCAGTGATAAAGATTATCAGGTAGGTAATTTTTGGTTGTAAGTTTTTCCTTTTGTACTTTAAATATATCTTGCCCCTTCTTTCTAGACTGGAAAGTTTTTGCTTAAAAGTCAGCTCATGGTTTTATGCTGTTTCCCTTGTATGTGACTATTTGATTTTCTTTTGCTGCCTTTAGGTTTTTCTCTTTGATACTTTAACATTTGCCAGTTTAATTATATGTCTTATTGTGGATATATTCTGGTTCATTTTGTTTAGGACTGCATTTCCTGGACCTGGGTGTCTGTTTCTTTCCCTAAGTTAGGGAAGCCTCAGCCATTATTTCTTCAAATAAGTTTCCTTCACTTTTCTTTCTCTCTTCTTCTTCTGAGGTACCTATAATGCTAACATTAACCCCTTTGGTATTGTCCCAGAGGACCCTTAATCTATTCTCCTCTTTTAAAATTCTTTTTTCTTTTTGGTGTTCTCATTGGGTGATTTCCACTCTTTTGTCTACCAAATCACTGATCCATTCTTCAGCATCATCTAATCTGCTGTCAATTCCTTGTAGTGTATTTTTCAGTTCAGTTATTATATTCTTCAACTTGGTGACTTATTTTTGGTGCTTTCTTCTATTTTCTAACTTTTGTTGAGATTCTCACTGTGTTTCTCAATTTTTATCCAAAGTTTGTTGAGGGCACCTATGATTATTAGTTTGAAGTCTTTATCATGTAAATTATTTACCTCCATTTCAGTAGGGTTTTTTCTGTGGTTTTGTCTTGTTCTTTCATTCGGAACATATTTTTCTCTCTCATTTTGTTTGACTTTCTGTGTTTCTTCCTATGAATTAGGCAGAACAGCTACTTCTCAGTTTTGAAGGTGTGGCCCTGTGTATGAATGTCCCCTGTGTAGATTTTGCATGCTTAGTGACTTTGGCTGGTAACTTCAGCCAGGGAGGGCACAGGCTGGGAGAGCAGGAGTGCATGTTGGTCACAGGCTCCCTGGGTGTGTTATGCCTGGGCTACCTTGCAGGATGGCTGTAGCTGTAGCAGGTGAGCAACAAGTGTTCCCATGGCATAGTAACAGGGCCACCCTTGTGTGGAGGTCTGATGTGTGGTAGGCACTGGCCAGGGGATCTAGGATGTTCCATGCCTGGGCTATGCCAGAGGGATAGCTGGAGCTGGAATGGCACCAGGACATGCCCCAATGCCCTGGCATGCATCTCTTTTTCTTTCTCTTCTCAGACAGTTGGTATCTGATGCCACTGGTCTTCATTGGCTTCATAGTGCTGAACCCTGTTTGGGTCCTCATTGTCAAGCAAAGCCCACCCATCATGAAGATCCTGAACTTCAGGTGGTTATCAGGTCATCCTAGTGATGGTCATCAGCAGGTGAACAGGAGTGAGTCCACTGCCTCCTTTCTCCCTCCTCATGCCACCCTTGGCCTCTGCAGTTGTGCACCTGGCCTGAGCTGCAGAGCCTCTGGAGGAAGGGCAGCACTCACTGCCTCAGAGCTCATGGGTGGGGCTAACTGCACCTGGGGAATCCTTTACTGACTCCTGCTGCTGGTTGAGCCACCTCTTTTCCTTTTATCTCCCTCTCACCGAAAACCCTAGACTTTATTTATATTGAGAGGCAATCCTATTTACAGTAGCCAGAGCACCAGAGAGCCAGAAAGAGCTTAGCCAGGAAAGAGCAGATAAGTGCACTGTTACATGGCTCCCTGCCCTGTTGTGGCACTGTGGGACACCAGGTCTCCCACTTCCTCTCACTGGCCTGCACTGCTGCTTAGGCTGAAGGGCATTCCTTACCTGACCTCTGTGAACACCATTTCTACAGCATGGCAGCTGATGGGACCTAGAGGGGCTGAGGGAAGAGTTCCCCTGGATCCATTGGCCCTTCATTTCCACTCTTCAGCCCCGGTATCCAGGGCCCTTTCTGCTAGTTGATGTTGAGGAGAGTCACCTCTGCCTTTTCCGAGGTGCTTTTCTGACATTGAATCTGAGACAGGCAGTCGTAGTCTAGGTGTCTTTGCTTCCAGAAGGCTCCTGGGTGCCTTGAACAAATTGATCTAGTTTTTCCTGGGCTACAAGGGCAGGGCAGCCTTGGCTGAACTTCAAGGGCTGATGGGAGCAAGATCTGGCCAAAGCGTCTACTGAAAACCAGGGGCATGAAATGATTCATGCTGGTTGTTTTGCCCTGATGAGCAACTTGGTTACAGTTCAAGAGCTGTCTTGTGACAGAGCCCAGCCAACTAAGTGGTCTTGGGAAGGAGTTTTTTGTTTGTTTTTAATGGGCTGAGATTATTTGTTGGGCCTTTTAGAATAGCTGAGGCTCAAAAAAGAGCAAAAACATATATGTGGTGCAGCGTACTCTGAGGAGACTAGCTTGGCTGCAACAGATATTTTGTGTAGGGGTAATGTGTTTGCTAAGCTTGGAAGACAGGCTGATGAGGTAGTTTGTACAGAGGTTCACAAGGACATCCACACATGTAAATTAATCATTTGACTACCCTCTGTTTTCTCCACAGTTTTGGAGGGCTCATCTTGAACAAAACCATTTCTAAACAGCACTAAAATGGCATGGCCATATTTACTCACATCATATGTGGTGGGTATCAGCAGTGACCATCACCTAAGGTCCTGGGTGGAGTTCAGAAGCTGAGCCATGGTGGTGCTGCTGAGCATGGGCTGGTAGGTCTGGTTTTTCTCAGCTGTAAGGAGACCCAGGTGGAGAAAGCCCTGCCCATTCTTCCAACAGCTCACACCATGTTCCTAATATGCACCACTGCTACTGAGGCTGGAGCTTTCCCACAGAGCTAAATCCCATGCCTTGAAGGTGCACCGAGCTTGGGATTTGTTGGCCTGCAGGATTCACCTGCAGATTGAATGTGACCTCCAGGACTGCAGCATTGGCCACTCATGGTTTTTCTTTTCTTTTAAGTTAGATTCATTGATGACATTTAAAACTTAAAACATTTATATGTAAAACTGAATTTCTGTCTCCTTGACAAGCAAGGTTATGTGTGACAAACTGGGCTTACATTGAGGGTTGGGCAAGAATTAGCTGCCACTGACCTGTGCTGTCCACTTTGCCTCAATCCCCTCCATTCCCTTTTGCCTGCCAACTGACCCTTCACTTATTTGTCTTCTAGGCTTAGACCCTGTGGACAATTGTGGTGGGGACCCCTCTGTTAACTAAAGCTTGCTTTGTGTCTGCTTTCTGATAAGAATCTATAACTGGAACCAACTGATCAAGAAACCAGACATGATAACTTACTGTACAGTTTGCTTTGTGCCATGTCTCTGGCCTAGTGAGATTGCAGAGACAGGCTTCAGAGTCCCTTGGCCACCCCCAGTTCTGTGGGAACCCAGGCCTATATTCCCTGCATGTGAGTGGGCCTTCCAGCACGTCTGCACACTGGTCAGTTGCCACAGGGCCTGTTCCCAGCACAAGGGCTAGCCATTGCGAGGACAGCCACAACTATGTCGGGCCCAAATGTCCATCAGCTTGGAGAGATTTCCTTTGGCATCACCAACTTGGATACTTGGATGCCTCCAGGGCCAAGCAAGCAATCCGAGTGAGTTAAGCATGTAAGGCGGTAGCTAGCAGTAAGGACTGGTGGGGAGCAGTACAAACTGCAGAATTCATTCCTGGGGTAGAGGGAGTAAGGCCTGCTCAGCTTCAGCCAGTTGCTGCCTGGTGGGAAAAGAGGTCCAGACTTGCCTGAGCTGACTTGGTAGGAGAACCCAGAAATCTAGATTAAGGGTATGATTTGTAAGTGTTGCCACTTAATTTGAGTAATTTTTTCCTTTAAAAAAATATGTGTGACCTGAGCAAAATAGATGTGCAGCCATTCTCTGCCACAGAATGTTTCTGTGTCCTCTGGGACAGCCAGGGCAGTTGGTCTCTGCCCCTGGAGGGCACTGGGGCAGTGATGGGTTCTCTTTGGGGCTGAGGAAATGGAGTGGGAGCAGCCATTCCAGCCCCATATCCTGCCTCTGCAGAAGGAGCTCGGCCTGGCCTTTGTCACCTGGGCCCTCTGACTCTGCAGAGCTGGATGCCATCACCTCCCTGCAGAAGTAGGTGCCTCAGCTGAGAGCCCAGCTCTGTCACCATGTCACCATCTCCTCCTCCTTCACAGCTGTCATTCGCTGTTCTCTTGCCTCCTTCCACCTACAGGTGAAACACATCCTTTCATTTTCTGATACTCCAGGTGAGTTTGGTCCTGTCACTCCCTATGACCTTGAGTGGCTTATCAGGATATCCTTCCATAGACATCTCCATCCACCCTCCTCCCTCCCTTACCCTCATCCCTTTCCTGAATTCCTTCCCTTCCAGTCTGCCTCTCTCTACAGATATGGACTGAGAACCTACTTTGCCAGTCACACTTCCTTCACTTTAAAAGGTGCTGCCTGTCAAGGTGATAGAGTTACCACATTGATAAACTCATGAGGTCCAGTCACCCTTTGCTTGTGCCAAACAAGATCTGTTGTCAAGTGGGAGGGAAGGAAAATATCAAGTGCTGAATAAGTCAAGGGAGTCTTCCTGGAGGAAGTGAGCTCAAAGGATAGAACTCAGACTGGCATAAAGAAAGGGAAACTAGATTCTTTCTCTTCCCACAGGGGTTGGTGGCAATCTGGTGGCCACTCAGACCAGCCATATCTCCACCTTCCTTCACATGTGGAGCACACCTGGGGTCCTACCTCTCTGCATGAAAAAATTCTGGCCTAACCCGTGTTCCATTTTCTGCACCTCAGGTGGGTCTGGTGTCTTCCACAGGCTATGTAGTCATATCTTTAAACAGGTAAAAATGGTCATTGGAAGCTGGCATTTGTAGCAATGGACAGCTAAGACCAGTGCTGACCTCAGCAAAGAGCATCTTCAAGGATACCAACTCCTCCTCCCAGACACCTGACCCCCCAACCCTGCCTTTAATTGATTCATTAATTGGCTCAAATATTTGTTGACTGTCTACCAGGTACTAAGTGTCATATCAGAGTGGTAAGAGGGAGGAAGCAGATTCTCGTGGATATACATGGTCTAGAAGAGTGAATACACACACAAAAAGGAGCACATAATTATAAACTGTGATATATTCTAAAAGGCAAAAACACAGGGTGTGATAAAAAGGAGATATTAAGATTTGGGGCTAGAAAATTCCTTTCTGAGGATGAGCAGGGTTGATTGGGAAGGGGCGTGCTGGAGCAGAAAGAGCATTCTAGGCAGAGGGAAGACTGTGAACAAAGGCCAGAGGCAAGGAGCATGGTGAGGTTGAAGAATTGAAAAGCCAGTGAGATGTGAGCATAATGAGCAAAGGAGAGGATGAGGGATCTTGAAGCCAGAGACAGAAGGGAGCTGATTATAGGGCCTTGAAGCTTAAAAGAGACTGCATTCTTTTCTTAGAACCATTGGAAACCCAGAAGATTTTATCTTTCTGTTATTTTAAAAAATTGGATCTTTTCTTCAATTATGGTTTCTTTTATCATTTCCTTTCTGTTTCAAGAACAACCTTTAGCCATTCTTTTAGAGTAGGTCTGCTGGCACATTCCTGATGGTTATTTTTCCTGACCATAAAAGGGTTAGATAGCTATTTTCAACACTTGAAAAATGTGCTATTTAAAATGGTTTCTGACAAGCTGCTGTCATTTGAATTGTTTTTGCTGTATACATACGTGGTATTTCTCTTATTTCAAGACTTCTTCACTTTTAGACTTTCGATTATGACGCACAATTGTGTGGATATTTTCATGTTTAACCTACATGGAGTTCGTTTAGTTTCTTGAATATGTAGATCTTTGTTTGCCAAATTTGGGAAATTTTAAGTCATTCTTTATTTCTTTTTATTTTGGTATCATTAATCTACAATTACATTAGCAACATTATGGTTACTAGACTCCCCCATCATCAAGTTCCCACCACCTACCCCATTATAGTCACTGTCCATCAGTGTAGTAAGATGCTCAGAATCCCTACTTCTCTTTTCTATGTTGTACAGCCCTCTCCGTGTTCCCCTCCCTACATTACGTGTGCTAATTGTAATGCCTCTTTTTCCCCCTTGTCCCTCCCTCCCCACTCATTCTCCCCAGTCCCTTTCCCTTTGGCAACTGTTAGTCCTTTCTTGGGTTCTGTGAGTCTGCTGCTGTTTTGTTCCTTCAGTTTTTTTCCTTTGTTCTTATACTCCACATATGAGTGACATCATTTCATACTTGTCTTTCTCCACCTGGCTTATTTCACTGAGCATAATACCCTCTAGCTCAACCCATGTTGTTGTAAATGGTAGGATTTATTTTCTTCTTGTGGCTGAATAATATTCCATTCTGTATATGTACCATATCTTCTCTATCCATTCATCTACTGATGGACACTTAGGTTGATTCCATTTATTGGCTATTGTAAATAGTGCTGCAATAAACATAGGGGTGCATCTGTCTTTTTGAAACTGGGCTGCTGCGTTCTTAGGGTTAATTCCTGGGAGTGGAATTCCTGAGTCAAATGGTATTTCTATTTTTAGTTTTTTGAGGAACCTCCATACTGCTTTCCACAATTGTTAAACTAGTTTACATTCCCACCAGCAGTGTAGTAGGGTTCCCCTTTGTCCACATCCTCACCAACATTTGTTGTTGTTTGTCTTTTAGATGGTAACCATCCTAACTAGTGTGAGGTTATATTTCACTGTGGTTTTAATTTGCATTTCTCTGATGAATAGCAATATGGAGCATCTTTTCATGTGCCTCTTTGCCATCTAAATTTCTTCTTTGGAGAAGTGTCTGTTCAGATCCTCTGCCCATTTTTAAATTGGATTATTTGCTTTTATTTATTGAGGTGTGTGAGCTCTTTATGTGTTTTGGATGTCAACCCTTTATCAGATATATCACTTATGAATATATTCTCCCATACTGTAGGATGTCTTTTTGTTCTATTGATGGTGTGCTTTGCCATACACAAACTTTTCAGCTTGATGTAGTCCCACTTGTTGACTTTTACTTTTGTTTCCCTTGCCTGGGGAGATACGTTCATGAAGAACTTGTTCATGTTTCTGTCCAAGATATTTTTTTTACAATTTATTTTATTTTAGTATCATTAACCTACAATTACATGAGCAATATTGTGATGATTAAACAACCCCCTTCATCAGGTCCCCCCCACCAACCCTATTACAGTCACTGTCCATCAGTGTAGTGAGATGAGAATTACTACTTGTGTTCTCTGAGTTGTACATTCCTCCCCGTGCCCCCCCACCCACCTTATGCCTGCTAATCGTAATGCCCCTTTCACCATCTTATCCCTCCCTTCAAGCCCTTCTTCCCCAGTCCCTTTCCCTTTGGTAACTATTAGTCCGTTCTTGGGTTCTGTGGGTAGGCTGCTGTTTAGTTCCTTCAGTTTTTTTTTTCTTTGTTCTTATACTCCACATATGAGTGAGATCATTTGGTACTTGTCTTTTTCGGCCTGGCTTATTTCACTGAGCATAATACCCTCCAGCTCCATCCATGTTGTTGCAAATGGTAGGATTTGTTTTTTTCTTATGGTTGAGTAATATTCCATTGTGTATATGTACCACATCTTCTTAATTCATTCATCTACTGATGGGCACTTAGGTTGCTTCCATTTCTTGGCTATTGTAAATAGTGCTGCAATAAACATAGGGGTGCATCTGTCTTTTTGAAACTGGGCTGCTGCATTCTTGGGGTAAATTCCTAGGAGTGGGATTCCTGGGTCATATGGTATTTCTATTTTGAGTTTTTTGAGGAACCTCCATACTGCTTTCCACAATGGTTGAACTAATTTGCATTCCCACCAGCAATGTAGGAGGGTTCCCCTCTCTCCACATCCTCTCCAACATTTGGTGTTGTTTGTGTTTTGGATGTTGGCCATCCTCACTGGTGTGAGGTGATATCTCATTGTGGTTTTAATCTGCATTTCTCTGATGATTAGCGATGTGGAGCATTTTTTCATGTGCCTGTTGGCCATCTGAATTTCTTCTTTAGAGAAGTGTCTATTCATGTCCTGTGCCCATTTCTTAATTGGGTTATTTGCTTTTTGTTTGTTAAGGTGCGTGAGTTCTTTGTATATTTTGCATGTCAACCCCTTATCAGATACATCATTTATGAATATATTTTCCCATATTGTAGGATGTCTTTTTGTTCTACTAATGGTGTCCTTTGCTGTACAGATGGTTTTCAACTTGATATAGTCCCATTTGTTCATTTTTGCTTTTGTTACCCTTGCCGGGGGGATATGTTCATGAAGAAGTCACTCATGTTTATGTCCAAGATATTTTTGCCTATGTTTTTTTCCAAGAGTTTTATGGCTTCATGACTTAAATTCAGGTCTTTGATCCACCTTCAGTTTACCTTTGTGTATGGGGTTAGACAGTAGTCCAGTTTCATTCTCTTACATGTAGCTGTCCAGTTTTACCAACATCAGCTGCTGAAGAGGCTGTCATCTCCCCATTGTATATCCAGGGCTCCTTTATCAAATATTAATTGACTTTAGGTGTTTGGGTTAATGTTTGGATTTTCTATTGTGTTCCACTGGTCTGTGGCTCTGTTTTTGTGCCAGTACCAAATTGTTTTGATTACTGTGGCTTTGTAGTAGAGCTTGAAGTCAGGGAGCGTAATTCCCCTGTTTGATTCCTCTTTCTAAGGTTTGCTTTGACTATTCGGGGTCTTTTCTGGTTCCATATGAATTTTAGAATTATTTGTTCTACTTCATTGAAGAAAGCTGTTGGTAGTTTGATAGGGATTGCATTGAATCTGTAGATTGCTTTAGGTAGTATAGCCATTTTGACAATATTTATTCTTCCTAGCCAAGAGCATGGGATGCATTTCCATTTGTTAGTGTCTTCCTTAATTTCTAATAGGAGTGTCTTGTAGTTTTCAGAGTACAGGTCTTTCACTTCCTTGGTTAGGTTTATTCCTAGGTAGTTTATTCTTTTTGATGCAATTGTGAATGGAATTGTTTTTCTGATTTCTCTTTCTGTTAGCTCATCACTAGTGTATAGGAAAGCAACAGATTTCTGTGTGTTAATTTTGTATCCTTCAACTTTGCTGAATTCAGAAATTAGTTCGAGTAGTTTGGGAGTGGAGTCTTTAGGGTTTTTTGTATACATTATCATGTCATCTGCAAATAGTGACAATTTGACTTCTTTTTTACCCATCTGGATGCCTTGTATGTCTTTGCTTTGTCTGATTGCCGTGGCTAGGACCTCCAGTACTATGTTGAATAACAGTGGAGAGAGTGGGCATCCCTGTCTTGTTCCCGATCTTAGATGAAAAGCTTTCAGCTTCTTGCTATTAAGTATGATATTAGCTGTGGGTTTGTCATATATAGCCTTTATGAAGTTGAGGTCCTTGCCATCTATACCCACTCTGTTGAGAATTTTAATCATGAATGGATGCTGAATTTTGTCAAATGCTTTTTCAGCATCTATTGAGGTGATCATGTGGTTTTTGTTCTTCTTTTTATTGATGTGATTGATGATATTGATGGATTTTCGAATGTTGTACCATCCTTGCATCCCTGGGATGAATCCCACTTGATCATGGTGTATGATCCTCTTGATGTATTTTTGAATTCGGTTTGATAATATTTTGTTGAGTATTTTTGCATCTACGTTCATCAGGGATATTGGTCTGTAATTTTCTTTTTTAGTGAGGTCTTTGCCCGGTTTTGGTAATAGAGTGATGCTGGCTTCATAGAAAGAGTTGGAAGTATTCCCTCCGCTTCTATTTTTTGGAAAACTTTAAGGAGAATGGGTGTTATTTCTTCTCTATATGTCTGGTAGAATTCAGAGGTGAATCCACCAGGTCCAGGGCTTTTGTTCTTGGGTAGTTTTTTGATTACCGATTCAAATGGTCATTTGTCTGTTTAGTTTTTCTGTTTCCTGCTTGGTGAGTCTTGGAAGGCTGTATTTTTCTAAGAAGATGTCCATTTCTTCTAGGATTTGCAGCTTGTTAGCATATACATGCTCATAATGTTCTCCTATAATTCTTTGTATTTCTGTGGGGTCTGTCGTTATTTTTCCTTTCTCATTTGTGATTCTGTTTATGTGTGTAGATTCTCTTTTTCTCTTAATGAGTCTGGCTACGGGTTGATATACTTTGTTTATTTTTTCAAAGAACCAGCTTTTGGTTTCATTGATTTTTTCTATTG
>JAQQAC010012679.1:0-10506 GCA_029783875.1 Phataginus tricuspis
GAAGAACTTGTGACATTTGTACAATGCCTTATGGTAACTGGGGCTATTTATATATGTGATCTTGCTTAATGCTCACAGTAAGTCTAGGAGGACTTCCCTGTTTTAAAGTCAAGGAACTTGAAGATCATAAAGTTAAGTGTTTTCCTAAAGTTGTCCAGCTAGAAGGTGATGGAACCAGAATCTGAACTCATGTCTTACCAGTGCTCTTTATACTATAGGATCTTGTCTTCAATATCATTTAAATTTCAGGCTGAGATAGACAGCATAGACTTCAGGCACAGTTGGAGCCAGGGACTCAAACAATGTTATCAGTGGGGTCTAGCCTTTCTCTCTTTGGCTCTGCCTTCTGAATTGGCTTTCCATTTATTAAAGCTCTTCCCGTGGGGGGCAGCATGGCTTCCGGTAGCTCCAGGCTAACATCCTCTAATCCAGAGGAAAGGAGAACATGGTTCTTCTGCAGAAGTACAGAGATTGTTTCTCATTGTCCCTAATTCGGTTGTATGTTTTTCTCTGAGCCAATCACTGTGATCAGAGGGATGTGATTCTGATTGGGCAGGCCTGAGTCTTGAGTCACATGACTGCTCCTGGAGTCAGTTGGGCTTAACTGCATAGTGGGAGATTGAGGAGGGTAGTGGTTCCATAAAAGAAAATGTGGGATACTAGTACCCGAATAAAAGTGAATGCAGGCTGGAAAGATGAATAATAGTAAGATGTCCTCTGTGCTGGGTATTTTCCATTTGCCTCTCAAATCTACTCACCACCCTGCTCTATACTCAGTAGTCTAACTTGTATAAATTGCATGCATTGATGGACTCCCTTTCCATCAAGCTTATGGTTGCATTTGGCCAGTGGAAAGCTGTGACAGACTAGACTCAAGAAGAGTGAGGAAAGGTTATTTATTCCACCAGCTCCTTTCCTATGTGGCCTCATCTATAACTGAAGGCATCAGCTCCTGCCAACTAACCCTCTCTACATAGCTTGCCCTGACTCCAGGTTCTGCTGTTTTTCTTGGTCCTTCAAGCCTAGAGTGGTAATACCTTTGGAGTATTGCACAATCCCTTTTAGATTCCCTGTAGTCTGCTCCCACTTTTATAAATGGTCCCTTTATTAATGTCCTCAGGTTAACTAAATTTGAGTGTGCCATCTCTTTCCTGCCAGGACCTGGTTGACCTCTGAAGGCAGGGAAATGAAAACCAAATCCATGCCATGTGAAAAATGATTTGGGGCATCTGGGGTGTTAGGTTAGGAGTTGAGAAGATTTAGGTGGGTTATAGCTATGATCAAGATAGATGTGAAGGATGACCACAGGGAAGAGGGAGCCAGTGGGGTTTGTGTGGCTTCATCAAAGCAGAGTTATTACAGGTTTTGAATAATTAGTGCTGTTTAAAAATGAAGCAAGCTGCCTGAGAGGTAATGAATTGACCATTATGGATGGTATTTCAACTGGACATCTCTAGTGACATCCATTTTTCATGTTTTTTTCTGAAGGGCATTCTTTAGTCAGATAGTTGGTAGGCTAAATAACCTTGTTTCCTACTACAGTTCTGTTCATACAGAAATATTTTTCATGTCCTCTCTCTTCTTGGGACTCATGGCTTTCTCACTG
This sequence comes from Phataginus tricuspis, assembly GCA_029783875.1. Taxonomy (NCBI): domain Eukaryota; kingdom Metazoa; phylum Chordata; class Mammalia; order Pholidota; family Manidae; genus Phataginus; species Phataginus tricuspis. Next base: position 1,607 of record JAQQAC010012679.1, read on the forward strand.
TCTGGAAGACCTTGTGGTATTGAGACCAGAGGCTGTGGGTGTACCTGCTTAGGCCTGGAGTCTTTGTGTTGGTTTTCATTGATCTCCTGGGTCATTCTGGTTCCTGGGCTCCCCTGAGTGTCAGGAATCAGAAGTGATGAGCTGTGCATTGCTATCTTGTCAGTTACATTATAGAGGCATTTAAAATACTTCATCTGGGCCTTTGCCATCACAAACTGGCAAATATCCCCAATTTGGTCCATAGGCTACTTTGCTGAGCCCTGGTCTGGGGGATACTTTATTACTATGGAAGCTTTGTAGAGCCCAGTCAAAGCCAATGATTATAGGCTCAGTGTGAGTGGATAGTTTATGCAGTAGCTGAGTTCTTGAGCACATTGTGTTGGACTCTTGAAAGCATGTTTGGTACAGAGGGAAGTACAGGCATTTTAAATGGGATAGCCTGAGTTTATATCCTGGCTCAGCTACTCTGTGATTGAAGGTGAGCTGCTAGATCTCCCTGAGACTCAGTTTCCTCACCTTTAAAATAGGGAATATTATTGTAATGCCACTTAAGTTTGTTGTTTATTTAAATGAAGTAATACATGGAAAATAGGCAGCATGGAGCTTGACACACAGTACTCACTGAATACTCTCTTCCTCCCCTCCTTTCCTAAAATTATATGGAAAGCATAAATTAGTTAATTAGGGCACCTTTGAAATATCACTGACATTTCATCCAACTCAGGCAATGTTTGAAAAAAGCCAATGCCATGTCTCTGAAGAGTCTCAAAAGCATAGATTGACAGGGATGGGGAGTAGTGAGCAGAAGACTGAAGAAACGACCTGGTCCTTTTGTCTTTTGTACATTCCTCTCCCCAGGCTGTCCTTTCCTTAGAGCTGGAGAGATTCCCTTCTAGGTATTAGGTAGTTTTGAAGCATATTGCAAGCAAGAGTTCCTGTGGATGGGACCTTAAATCAGGCCCCTGGGGGTAACAGTCTAGGAATGTGGGGACATTCAATCTAGAAACATAATAGTGTCTGTTCATGTCTGAAGGGCTAAGCATGTGTAATAGGGGGAGGGAAACTTCTGCTGGGTGGCCCCACAGGCAGAGGTAGAACCAGTGGGTGTGGAAGCCATGGGCTATCCAAAAATGACATGGACAACCTGGGGAAAGGGTGAGTTTCCTGTTGCTAGAGATACACAAGCAGAGGGTTTCTGGGATGTTAGATAGGGAATAAAGTCTGGATAGGGTTCTGAATCAGGCTGTTTCAACTCATGAATCATTTTTGAGCCTATGGAGGTTCCGAACAGACAGGGCATGAACTTCTTCTGAAGATCAGTTGCCCAAAAATATTAACAGTGGTCCACCACTGACTACTGGACAGGTTCTTCACCATGATGAAGAGTGACTAACGTGTCCCTTTTGAGGAAGGACAACAATAGATAACATTTACTGAACTCTTAGAATATTCCAGGAGCTCATATATGTATTTCAAATGTTTTGTTTCATCTTTTTTCTTAGTGGTTTTAGAAGTATGTGCTTATTAACATTAGGTTATGTTCATTTTATAGATGAGCAAAGTGAGGAAAAAGGAAAGTTAAATACAGTGCCTAAGACCACGCAGATAGTAACTGATGTCAAAGTCTGAACATGAATATTCTAACTCTAGAGCCTGCACTCTTAATCCCAATTTTACTCAGAACTAAATAGGGGAGAGAGGCCTTTCTGGTATGATACCGTGCTGTATTAGGCTCTCCTAATGACTAAAACACAGACACAAATGTACATGTAATAAAAAATTGGATATCAGGGACTAAAAGTTTGAAAATTTAATGAAGACAAATGGGCCCTTTTAGCAAAATTAAATAATGATGTGTTAGTTGCTGGCACTCAGGTTGTGGTGGCCCTCTTGGAGTCGGAAGCTTTTGGCTTCTGGCTGCAATTGCTACTTACTTGCATTTCAACCTTCAGTTGAAATATACATAGAGTGTCTACTGTACACTCTGCTTTTTGAGGAGGCCCCACAGGGAAGTGACCCATCCTGGTAACTGATGTAGGTAGGAGGGAAGGAAGGGAATGCTCCGGCAAGTTGAAAAGAAGTCCCAAGGTATATATGCAGTTGGGTAAAAAAAGTACGTTATTTAGACAGCTGGCCTTAGAGAGAATGGTCTTGTTTGGGAAAATTGCTTAGTTTGTCCTCTAGTGTGGAAGGAGAGGGTTAGAAGGAATGATCTGGAAGACAGCATCTGGGATGGGAGTTTAGGCCCTTTGGTTTGACTTTGATAGGATGTGATGATCCTAGCTGGCATGTATGTTGCACATATATACAGTCTCTTAATCACCCATTCTCTCCCCAGTAACAAAGGGAGGCTTATTCTGCTGACTTCTTACACATGCTAGGCTACATATTTGGAGCTTTTCCACTTGAGGATGTTAATTTTTTTTTTTAAAGTTCTCAAGTTTATTAATCCTCATGAAAAATCTGCACAATCGCCACAGATAAAGTCACTGCAGAATCTTTACTCCTTCTGTTGTCCAATCTCCAGCTCACTTTTTGCCAGCACCAACATTGGCCTTTGCAGTCCCCCCTGACTTTCCTCATTCTGTTCTTATGTTCCTTTTGTTGTTTTCTTGATGTCTTTTTCTTCTCATACAGTCCATGTCTTGCAAGTCTATGTTTGGGTTCATTTTTCTTTGCATAGTCCAAAGAATCATAAATCATGCCAAAGCCAGTTGTCTCGCCACTACCAAAATGGGTTCTGAATCCAAATACAAAGATGACATCTGGTGTGGTCTTGTACATTTTGGCTAGTTTTCCCGAATTTCTGTCTTAGGTACGGTTGCCTTCCTACGGTGAAGGACATCAATGACCCTCTGTTTCCGCTGCAGTAGTCGATTGGTCATGAACTTCCTGGTCCGGATAGCTATTGTGTTGTTCATGATGGTGGTGAACCTTCAAGCAGCAGGGAGGAAAAAAAAAAAATGCTTACGGATGTTAATTTTAACCTGATTTTCCTTGGATGTGAATGTTAAAAAGCTGAGGAGGAGGTGGCTGACATTGATTTCCACAGGCTTGGAAACATTTTAGGTATGTGATTAAAGAGAAAAAACTAAAAACCAAAGAGAATACAGTTGGAGTTTGTATTGTGGAAATCACAATCCTAAACCAACCCTGGACTCTGCTAGCCCCAGCCCTGTGGGAAAGGCATTTGTGTGACCTTGGGAAAGGCATTTAGTCTCTCTGAGTCTTGGTTTCCCGTTTGCAAACTAAATGTGGTTGGACTGGATGATCTCTCAGGTCACCCCTTCATACTGTAAATTCTATGAATCTGCAGTATTTCTTTCTTGTTACTGAAGAATTTATATGTATTTTTTATTCTCTTCTGTATTCAAAAGAGAATAGTAATTCATCCAAGGAGAAGAGTGGTGAAATGATCCTGGAAAAAGAAATCAATGTATTTTCTTAATCTTTTTCTTTTTCATGTAAATCCTGTATGTCTGTGTGTTTCTTGCTCCCTCTTCTGTCCAAACTCTAGTTTACTCTGGATATTTTCATATTTTGAAGGCCATTGTACAAACTAGGGCTCTATTGTTTGGAACCTATGGTATTATTGTAATTGTTAATATTTCCTGTCTTTTATTGAGGTAAAATTCAAATAACAAAATTAACCATTTTCAGGTGTACAATTTGGTGGCATTTAATACATTCACAATATTTTCACATCCCCACATTTATCTAATTTAAAACATTTTCATTGCACCCAAATAAACCCCATACTCATTAAGTAGTTACTTCTCTCCGCGCCTCCCCTCAGCTCCTGGCAACCACCACTCTGCTGTCTGTCTCTATGGATTTACCTTTTCTGGATATTTCATATAAATGGAATCATACAATAGGTGACCTTTTGTGTCTAGCTTCTTAGCATAATGTTTTTGTGGTTTATCCACATTGTAGTGTGTATCAATACTTCATTCATTGTTATGGTTGAATAATACTCCATTCTATTGTATGTATGTACTACAATTTGTCTATCCATTCCTCTGTTCATGGATATCTGGTTTGTTTCTACTTTTTGGCTATTATGAATAGTGCTGCTGTGAACATACATGTACAAGTATTTATTTTAGTACCTGTTTTCAACTTTTGTGGGTATATATCTTGGAGTAGAATTGTTGTGATAATTTTATGTTTCACTTTTTGAGAAACTGCACAGTGGCTGCACTGTTTTATATTTCCATCAGTGATGTATGAGGATTCCAGTTTCTCCACATCCTCCCCAACACTTGTGTCTTTCCATTTTTTTTATTACAGCCATCCTAGTAAACATTAAGTGGTATCTCATTGTGGTTTTGGTTCTTACTTTTAGGAGGTCACAAGGTGCCTTTCATACTCCCACATTCCCCAGCCAAGCACAAGAGTCAATAGATGCCAGGCAAATTCTTTGGTAAAATTCATTTAAGCCACCAATCTTGACTTATCCTCTGGTTTTATATACCTGGTAATTTACTTTCATGCCTGTCTCAACCATGTTCCTAGGGTACAACTCTGTGCCTTTGTGTGAAAATGTGGAACTGCTCACATCAATTGCACCTTCTAGGACAAGCATCTCCTGTAGGACCACATCTAGGGTCTCAGCTACCTGCTATCTTTGAGAGGACCTTGAAACTGTTTTGTGCTAGGCTCAAAGAGTAGTCTTTATCCTCATCCACCTGGGGGAACTGCTACTTTTGCATGGTATGCATTTGGATTTCTAACTCTAGTGGTTCTCTCATGGGGGAGATACACTCTGGTAGTCCATCTGTCACACAGAGAAGAGAACATGATTTCCCATTCTAAATTCCAGACTTAAGTGTGACATTGTCAGTGAGGACTGGCAGGCTAGCAGATGGCCAGATTAGCAGGGCTTAATTGTTTCCCATTGTCACCTGAGTGACCTTTCCAATCAAGAATTTCTTCTTTTCCTCATACACCATTCCTCTTGCCAATCAGTCAAGGCCAAGGCTGAGTCCAATATTTTGTATGGACAGTCCAGTTTTTAACCATTGGAGGTAGGGAGGGTCTCCAGCTTCTGTGATTAATGAGATTTACCCACCTTCTATTACAATATTAAGCACCAAGGAGTTAAAAAATTATTTAAAACTTGGAAATAAAACAAAAAGATGGATAATATGTCTTTTTAACATCGTAGGGCAGGCCATTTAGCAGGCACACCCAAGGAATATTTAGGCAGAAGAATGTACTTTGTTGAATGCATTCGTTACTACTCATCAATTTCCAGAGTTAGTGAAGTTACATATTAACATATAGTTTTGACAAATAATTTCTGTTCAGTAGAAAAGATAACCCTAAAGTTATAGCTTTTTGCTCTCTATATAACTGGCTTCTTATTAGCCAGTTTTATATTTAATTTAGTGATCTTGTTCTAATATTGTCCTAAATACTTATGAGAATCTAGATCCTCAAAATGCTCTTTGAATGCGTTTTACCATCTTACTGGCTCTCTTACTAATTAACAAATTAACAACTTTGATACATGTTCATTTGATGTTTGTACGAGAGTCATGTTTTTGAGTTTTTGAAAATTATACTTTGACAAGGGTTTCAGATGATTTCATTGATAACAAGGAGAGGATGGAAATGGGTCAAAGCTAGCATCAGTGAAGGGATTATGCCATATGGGGACTATCATTGTATGTTTTCCTAGACAAGATGGCCTAGACTCATTTGCTGGGTCTGGCTGAGCACTGTAGATTTTTTGGGGGCATCTGGCTCTTCTAACTTAAGTCTATGACTCGGAGGTACTTCAGAACCCTGCCTGCCATTGGCAATGCTAATTATGTCCAGCATCTAGTAGCTCTGGGACTTCTGCATTTGGCTTTTTTGTGCTCTCCCAGCTCTTCGGCATCTTTCCGTTCACAACCCTAACAGCCAACTGGTGAGTCCTTTCACTCCCAACTTTTAAACTTGTTTTGAGTGTGAGACTTCTATACTTAGAGGTTCTAGTAGCTGGATTTTTGAGCCACTCCTCAGTACCTGTTGAAACTTCTTTCTCCTGCTGGCTGTATGATCTGGCCAGAGAAGAAACTCTGGGGCAGAATTTTTTATAAGAACAATTTGTGAGTTCTAAAGTAAAAACTTGGCTTTAGACTAAATGGAGTCTTTTCTTGTCTTTGAAGATGAGTGAACATGTATGCTGAATTCTATTACTACAATACCTGGAAGTCTACTCCCTTGTCATCAGTTCCTCTGGCTGTTTAATCTCTTGGCCACTCTTCAGCTACTTGGGTTGTTCTGTTTTTCCCTCCTATGTGTATTTCTTCCCACGTTCAAACCAGAACTTTCTGGAATGTAGGCTCCCTTTGATACTCTTTCCTCTTCTCCCATCCCTCAGACAGTCTTCTTTTTCTTTTAGTTCAGAGTTTGTTTGTCTTTTACCTTCTCCATGCTTCTTGGACAGAATGAGCTTGTGGGAACCAGACCATCCTGTCCTGATTTAATTTCATTTTTTTGTAGGGCTTCTTTCTTGCTTTTCTATTCTTCTGTATTCTCATAATGGCTTCTCTGAGAAGTCTCATTTCTCCCAACTTTTGGGATTCCATGAGTGATCAGTGTCAAACAGCTAAGGGACTGGCTCTACATCCAGAGGTCCTATTTGTCCTGAAGTAAGCTCAGTTTTCTTCTTCAGTCACATATCCATGTTAGTACCACTCTGGGAGAATACAAACATCCTTAGTTGTCCCTTTTTGGTTCAGAGGTGTCATAGGCCCTATCTGGTGCAGCTTTATTAAAGGCTAAACAAAGCCGTGACCCCACTTCCATATCTCAGGTCATCAGAATCTTTGTAATGGGCTTCTCAGGGGAGCAGGGCACTGTCTTTATGCCTCTCCAGTAGCACTTTTCACAGTGTGAAATATAAGCTTTATAGACACCCCCCCACAGTGCCTAGAATTGGTACATAGAGATGTTGCTTAATTTGTGTTTGTTGAATAAATAAATGAATCAAATTACTGGGATTTATTTTGGCACTTGTATTCTGCTTTGGTTCATGCCCTGATTGGTTCACATATAGCACTTCAGAGATCTAGCCTAGCAGTCTTCATTATTTAAAATGTTATTATAATATAAATTTAAGAAATTTCATATGAAATATAGATGCTGGTTGGAGAATATAGTCAGTGATTCTGTAACATCTTCTTATGGTGATAGATAGTAACTCCACTAGAGGGGATGAGGATTTAATAATATGGATAACTGTTGAACCACTCACTGTGTTGTATATTTGAAACCAACATAAGATTGTATATCTATGATACTTTAATAAAAAAAAGATTGATGCTGGTATAAATATAGATGTCTATATAATTAAAACCTGGGGCCTTCCTATTTTTTAAATTCTGCAAAACACAATTAGCATCTATATTGAGATAATTCAAACTAAAACATGGCAGGTCTATTAGGCACTTGTCAGCCAGGACTGTACTAACAACTCAGCAAGGATTTGTGGTTAGACCAGTGGAAAGAGGTCAGCTACAGAGTTTTGATGTTACACTCCTAACTAAAGTCTAAGTAATGTTATTGAACTGTGTGGTTACTTGGTACAAAAAAAAAAATAGAATCTTTCTTGCACAGACTGACTGCATAATGAGAGCCAGAACTTCCTTTCTGGACTCAGACTGAAGGAATATTATTTTAATTTTTAAGACTTCTTGCCTTTGTACTCCTCTCAGTTCTATTCTTAAGCTGTTGTTGATGGGATCTAGGTCTTCCCAAACTTGAAAGAGAAGTGAATTCATTCTCAAATGAAATATATGAGAAGAGACTACAGCTCTGGAATGTATTTCAGTGATTAGCCATCAAGCTAGGAGAGAAAAGGATGTAGTTGGCTGGAAATCATCCATATGAAATCTACATACATTTAGCATCTTTCTTTGTACATATGTCACTTTCCTGTTTTAATGGAGAAAAAAACCAAGTAAGCATTTTTAAGCATACATTTTTCTGGGAAAAGGATTTAGTCTTAAAATAAGCTTTACACAGTATTCATGCAAGAGAATTTGAATATTTTTAGAAGAAAATGATATTAGGCTAAAATTCTTTATGAACTTATGTGATTTGTACAAATAAATATAATCAAGAGAGGTTTCTCTAACCATCTTTGTGTGCAGGTAGCTGGGAGATAAGAAGATAATAACTTCGGAGGGATTGAATGAATAACATTTTAATGAGAGGTTTATGAAATTGCAGCTTTCAAGTTGGACATTGACATATCTGGAAAAGAGAATCAAAAGGATGTTACCAGAAGGAAATATGGAACAGAATATGACTCATAGTGTGTTAAAGGTACTTCAGAGTTTATTTTGACCAGTCTCTTTATTTCACACAAATGAAATTGGAGTTTAGAGAGGTGACTTACTCAATATCATCCAGTGACTTACTGGCACATCCTTGGGTTGAATCTAATCTCCTTTTAAATAACCAATATTCATGTAGTGTTATGATGCTCTAGCCTGTGTTAACCTAATGTGGGCCAAGTTAAAGGTTTGGGAGAATCCAAAATATTCCAAATGAAGAGACAAAGAACTGCAGAATAATTTATAATTCCATGACCTTGCTTTGTAGTGGTAGAGTTTAAAATATGGTAATCTTTAATGGATAGTCTTACAGAATACTTATAAAGTGTTATATAAGGTAGTCCCCTCTTACCCACAGTTTCAGTTACCCATGTCAATCAGGGTTTGGAAGATGATACCCTTCTGACATATGGTCAGGAGGTCAATAGTAGCCTAATGCTACATCACAGTGCCTGGATCATTCACTACACTTCATCTCATCAAGTAGGTATTTTATTATTTCACATCATCACAACAAGGGTGAATAAATTACAATGAGATATTTTGAGAGGGAGAGGTAGAGAGAGA
>JAQQAC010012692.1:0-14142 GCA_029783875.1 Phataginus tricuspis
CAATCCTGAGTAAGAAGAATAAAGGTGGGGCGATTATGCTCCCCAACATCAATCTCTACTACAAAGCCACAGTAATCAAGACAATTTGGTACTGGCACAAGAACAGACCCATAGACCAATGGAACAGACTAAAGAGCCCTGATATAAACCCAACCATATATGGTCAATTAATATATGATAAAGGAGCCATGGACATACAGTGGGGAAATGACAGCCTCTTCAACAGCTGGTGTTGGCAAAACTTGACAGCTACATGCAAGAGAATGAAACTGGATTATTGTTTAACCCCATACACAAAAGTAAACTCGTAGTGGATCAAAGACCTTCATGTAAGTCATGAAACCATAAAACTCTTAGAAGACAACATAGGCAAAAATCTCCTGAATATAAGCATGAGCAACATCTTCCTGAATGCATGTCCTCAAGCAAGGGAAACAAAAGCAAAAGTGAACTCATGGGACTATATCAAACTAAAAAGTTTCTGTACAGCAAAGGACCCCATAAACAGAACAAAAAGTCATCCTACAGTATGGAAGAATATATCTGTAAATGACATATCTGACAAGGGGTTAACATCCAAAATATATAAAGACCTTACATGACTCAACAGCCAAAAAGCAAATAATCCGATTAAAAAACGGGGAGAGGATATGAAGAGATAGTTCTCCAAAGAAGAAATTCAGATGGCCAACAGACACATGAAAAGATGCTCCACATCACTAATCATCAGGGAAATGCAAATTAAAACCACAATGAGATATCACCTCACACCAGTAAGGATGGCCACCATCCAAAAGACTAAGAACAACAAATGCTGGCAAGGATGTGGAGAAAGGGGAACCCTTCTACACTGCTGGTGGCAATGTAAGCTAGTCCAACCATTGTGGAAAGCAATATGAAGGTTCCTCAATAAAGTAAAAATAGAAATACCATTTGACCCGGGATTCCCACTCCTTAGAATTTTCCCAATGAATACAACTTCTCAGATTCGAAAAGACATATGCACCGCTATGTTTATCGCAGCACTTTTTACAGTAGCCAAGATATGGAAGCAACCTAAGTGTCCATCAGTAGATGAATGGATAAAGAAGAAGTGGTACATATACACAATGGAATACTATTCAGCCATAAGAAAGAAACAAATCCTACCATTTGCAACAACATGGATGGAGCTGGAGGATGTTATGCTCAGTGAAATAAGCCAGGCAGAGAAAGACAAATGCCAAACGATTTCCCTAATTTGTGGAGTATAACAACGAATCAAAACTGAAGGAACAAAATAGCAAGAGACTCAAAAGACTCCAAGAACGAACTAGTGTTTACCAAAGGGGAGGGGTGTGGGAGGGCAGGTGGGGAGGGAAGGAGAAGGTATTATGTTTAGTACACATGGTGTGGTAGATCACGGGGAAAACAGTGTAGCACAGAGAAGGCAAATAGTGAATCTGTGGGATCTTACTACACTGATGGACAGTGACTGCATTGGGGTATGGTGGGGACTTAATAATATGGGTAAATGTAGTAACCACATTGTTTTTTCATGTGAAACCTTCATAAGAGTGTATATCAATAATACCTTAATAAAAATTAATAAAAACAGATGGCTATTATCTTCAGTGTATAAATAACTATGCTAAGGATTCCTGAAGGGGATTATGGTAAACTGGCTCTGGATCTAGTCTACTCTGGGAGAATACAACTCTGGTGGTTTGCTCACAATGGGTGTATGAAGGGTAAAAGGGTAGAAGCGAAAAAAAGAATTGAATAACAGAATCCAGGACGCTGTGTTGGAGAACCATAGGGATGAGGTAACCATTGAACAGAAAACCTCTGATAACGGCAGCTATTCTGGAAACCCAGCTGGCTGGGCTTAGTCAAACCAAGGGCATGCATAGCCTATGATCCAGCAATTCCACTCCTGGTTATAACCTTTTCAAATGACTTTTCTAACAGGTCCCTAAGAGGACATGTTAGAGGATGCTCATGACAATCTGTGTTGTTGTTATTGTTTGAGTTGGAAGGGAATTGTAATATTCCAGAAGTGAAGTAAATATAGAAGTGGTAGATGAAACATGATTGAGAACTATGCAACAGTAGGTTAGTTATATACAGAGTAACTTAGATAGATACTAAAAACACTGTCACAAGTGAAAAAAAGAAACAAGAATAATAATACCATATCATTTATATAAATGAAAAACACACAAAACAGGAATATATATTTTCACAAGAACCACAAATAAAATTTTTAAATCTTTGACAAGTGGATTAAAATGATATGGATGAGAGAAGGAAGGAATTACTGAAAAAGAATAAAACTGAATATAGTGATAAAGAAAAAAATGCAACAGCGAGTCTTTGCGTGGATGAATGATGATAGTGTGTCCAGAGCTGAGGAAGTTGTTAACAAATCTCTGCATTCAAGGAGAGAAGGAAAGAAGGAAATCCAAATGGAAGGAAGGAAAGAGGGAGAAAGAAGCAAGAACAAGCTCTGACCAGTGATAAACGTGTGCTCCCTTCGATCACAGGGCTTTCCACATGCTATTCCATCTGCCACAACTTCTAATCGTCACCTTCACCACCACACATGCACACACAGAGTTACCTTCTAGTCTTCAGATCTCAGCTCAGTCATCATTTCTTCAAGAAAAGCTTTCAATGTCCTTTCTCAGTGATATTATGATAGGTCTTACTATCTTATGCTTTCTCTTTTTGGCATGAATTACAAATAAAAATTTTTACAATTAGAAAACTTTACATCTATTTGTGTGATTCTTTGATTAGTATCTGCTTCCTGCTAATAGACCACAAGCTCAAGAAGGGCAGGGATGGTATCATTTTCTTTTTCTCAGTTCCTGACATAGTGATTGATACAGAGCAAATGGCCAATTAATGTCTGTTGAGTAAGTGAATTAATAAAAGAATAAATGAATGGAGAAGAAAAAAGAAAGGAAAAGCGAGTCAAAGTGGAAGGGCTGTGCAAATAGCCTCACAGAAGGTCTTGAACATATTTGCCAGAAAGAAGGGAGGAATGTTCTTAAGTTTAATATGCCTTTTGCACGCCAGGTTCTACATATATATAATCCCACTCAGAGGTAGGCATTGTTATCCCCATTTGAAAAACTAGTAAAAACTAAGTTTTCCTGCCCTCAATATTCATGCCTTTCCCCATATACCGGTGGATTGGGGATTGAAAGAGGTAGGAAAGGGAGAATATATTCACCAAGAATGCTGCCTGGGAAGGAAAGGAAAGAAGAGACAGAGAGAAAACAAGGGGTTAGCAGAACACAGGGGGACACTGACTAAACTAAAAAGGGAGATGGCTACCGAATCAGTATTTTGTCCTAGTGACAAAGTGATCCAGAAGAAACAGCTAACCCATGGGATGGAGAGTCAGAATAAGCTGAACAAATATTACACAGTGTAATCCTGAGGTTTAAAATCTAGACACATGGATCTTACACTCAAGTGCCTTTAGGAACCAATAAAGCCGATGGCTATCAAACAACAGGAAGTAGTGGGGCCTGTGGGGAGGTACAGAATGCCTACTGAGTGTATGCCCCACCTAAAGGCATTTAAAAACCAATTAAAAACACCACACACACTCACCATTTAAACCAGACCAAACAATTCCACTGGCAGAGTGTGATCCATGGATCTCTAGTTTGTGCGTCTGTGAATGCTCTAACTTCTAGAGAAAAGAGCTGACCATGTCAAATAAGTAAGTAAAAGAAAATACTCAGAACCACAGTAATCTAAATCTACACCAGTCAAATGGCGTATGTTAGTCTGTACTTAGGATTCATCTTAACTCATCAGTTAATATTAATTTGACAATGCCGTAAATATGCATTATTTGTAGATAAAAGATGATGTTAGCCTGTACTTAGGACTCATCTCAATTCATCAGTTAATATTAATTTGACAAAGCAGTAAATATGTATTCTCTGTAGATAAAAGATGATGTTAGTCTGTACTTAGGATTCATCTTAATTCATCAGTTAATATTAATTCGACAAAGCAGTAAATATGTATTATTTGTAGATAAAAGATGATGACCTAGTAACAGCAGGGATGGAGCAAGAAGGTATGCTGAGTGAAGTAAGCCAAACAGAGAAAGACAAATATCATATGATTTCACTTAAATGTGGAATCTAAAAACAAAACAAAACAAACAAAACAGCAACAGACTCATAGACACTGAGAAATGACTGGTGGTCACCATAGGGAAGAGATCGGGGTGGGTGGTGAAATAGCTGAAGAGGATAAAGCACAAAATCTCCATCATAATATAAATTAGTCACAGGGATGAAAGTACCACACAGAGAATATAGTTCATAGTTCTGTAACATCTTTCTATGTTGAAAGATAGTAACTACACTAGTTGGGGTGAGCATTTAATAATGTAGTTAACTGTTGAATCACTATGTTGTATATCTGAAACCAGTATAATATTGTACTATCAACTATATATCATTAAAAAAAATTCACCAAAAAGTAAATAAAGAGGACTTAAATAGAAGAAAACAAAACAAAATAATGACTTAGGTGTCAGGTGTTATAAAATGGAATTAGTTACTATCTCAGTTCATGTCCTACAAAGTTTTATGAATGGGCAGTCATATGGGTTACAAAATAATATTTCTGTGCTGCTTAGTGGGAAATCAACTCCTAATGCTGTCCATGATTTAAATCTCACCTTCATGCCCATTGAGCTTTAATCCTCATAGTCCTGTAATGTCGTAAAATTGCCTCTTAGAGTTTACTCTTTTGAAGGGAAAATTCCAATTTCTTTAGTTCTGAGTCATAGGAAAATAATTTCTGTTTGAATTCTAGTGCCTGCACACGTCCCAATAAAGATGCTCCATAAATGTTCATTGAACCCAACCACTGATAGTTTTAAAATATATCCACAAATGTTTTGATACTCTTCCCTTCGAAAGAGTAAACTCTAATTCCCCTGTCATTGAGTGTGGTCTGAATTAATGAATTTGTTCACTTTTAACAAATTGAATAGTGGAAGTAATGACTTACAAAGCTAGCTTTTAAAATGCATTAGAGCTTTCCCCTTGCTCTCTCTTGGATAACTTGCTCTGGGGGAAGCCAGCTGCTATGTCATGAAGATATACAAGTGGCCGGCCCTGGGGAGAGGTTCACAAAGTGAGAAACTAATGCTCCCTGCCAATAGCCACTACAGGATAGAGGCCTGTTGCCCAGAGCCACATTAGTGAGCCATCTTGGAAGCTAATCCTCGAGCCTCAGCCTTGCCCAACATCTGGACTGCAACTTCTAGAACCAGAACCATCCTGTCAAGCCACTCCTAAATTCCAGCCCCACAGAAACTGTGTGAAATAATGTTTATTATTGTTTTAAGTTGTTAAGTTTCAGAGTTTGTTAAACAGAAACAGAGAACTCATATGCCCACTGCAATTATCATGGTATTATGATATACACGTATATCATTATATTATGCTTAAAAACTGACTGTTTTGGAGTCCCTTTCACTTACATCCTTCCTCTCCTCCACTTTCCATTTTTGCCATCTTCAGAAGCCACCAATTCCCTTTTTTTCTGGATGTTAAAAAGTCTAAATAGAATATTAAAAAGTCCTTTTACCCCTAATGCTCCCAAGAAAGAGATTCCTTAGGGGCACATATTTATCTTCTTACTGGATTGGAAAATGAAAAAAAGCAATCTGAAGCATAAATGTTACCTAAGCAGTTCTTTGGAGTGTGTGTAAATAAGCCCATGCCAGAATTAACTCCAAATTTATAGCCAGAGGAAGGACTTGAACTTGGTGATAGGTGGAATAGAGAATATCAGAATAAGCAGGGGCAGCGCTGTAGGAAATAGGAGCTTGACATACACGTTAGTTTCATTCTTTAGTCTCTTGCCTGCTCAGCTATATTTCCCAGCAGCTTTAGCATAGAGGCCTAGAAACAATGCATCTTTGTTTTATAGAACATTCTTTCAAAGAGAGCTAGCTCCTAGCAGAGTCCAGTACAGAGAGGACTGAGCAACTATTTCTGCCAAAGGGACTGTCAGAAACTGTACATGACTTTGTGCATGGAATCTACTTCCCTTTCCCTAGAGATTTTGGAAAGCAATAAATAAAAAATGGCTCTGAAAAGCCAATACAAGTAAAGAATGAGGAAATGTCATGTCTTAGAAGTTTATCAACAAAAATCTTAAATAGAAAAGAACCTATATCACAACCCTAGAAAATACCTTTTAAATTTTTTCCTCATCTACAGTATTGCAGATGAGGAAAAAAGAGCTTAGGGCATTTGATCTCTTGTGCTGAAAAACCACTCCCACTGCTGGGACTGGCATCTTCTTACATTTCCCACTTGGTGTAAATGCAGACTTTGCTACACTACAATAAATAATTCCCACATTCACAAACTTTAAAATGGAGTTAATATTTCACTCAGAAGAGTATTGTCAAAAGAATAGAATAATTTATATTTAGGAAAATATAAGAATGCTTAATAAGTGAATACTGTCTAGGTTGATGTCCCCCAGATTTGACCCTGAGTCAAGGTGTTAAGGATTGAGTTGTGTGGTCCTCCAAAAGATGTTAAAATCCGAACCCCAGTACGTATGAATGTGACGTTATTTGGGAACGGGGTCTTTGCAGATGTAATCAAGATAAGATGAGGTCATTAAAGTTGGCCCGATACAGGATTCAGGAGTGGAAGATGGCCACTGAAGACACCAAGACACAGGGAGGCTGCTATGTAAAGGAGGCAGAGATGGGAGTAATGTACCTACAAGCTAAAGAAAGCCAAGGGTTACCAGCCATCACCAGGAGCTCGGAAGGAGGCATGGAACAGATTCTCCTTCAAGCCCCAAAAGGGAACCAACTGCGCCAACACCTTTATTTTCAACTTCTAACCTCCAGAACTGTGAAAGAATAAACTTCTGTGGTTTTAAGCCATGCAGTTTGTGTGGCACTTTGTTATGACAGCCTCAGGAAACCAATGCAGAAGGATTTGACAGTGTCATGGAAGTGACACTGGGAAGAGGACAGTAACAGAATGGGCTCAGTTACCTCTGCAGGTGTGGCTTGAGCCTTCTGTGGTCCTCTGGGAGACAGTGTGGAAGATACCTCAGACTTGTTCTACCTCTGGGGAGCAGGGACAATGGTATTAGTATAAATAAGTATAAATATTAGTGTATTAGTTTTCTATGACTGCTGTAAAAAATTACCACAAATTTGGTGGCTGAAAACAACAAATTTATTGTACCACAGGTCTAGAGGGCAGAAATCCAAAATCATTAACCCTGGAATCAAACTGTTTGCAACACTGCACTCCTTCCAGAGGCTCTAGGAGAGAGTTTACTCCTTGCCTCTTCCCCCTCCCGGGGGGATGCTGGCATTTCCTGACTTGTGGCTACTTCATTACAATCTCTGCCTCCTCCTCTGCTGTGTGAAATCTCCCTGGCCTACTTTTATGGGGATATATATGATTGTCTTTAGGGCCCACCTGGATAGTCCAGGATCATCTCCCCATCTCAACATTCTTAACTTAATCACACCTTTAGCCATATAAAATAATATTCACAGGTTTTAGGGACAAAGGCCTGATATCTTTGGAGGACATTTTCAGCCTATCACAATTGTTATATTTATCTTTCAACTTCCATTTGTCATTGGTTGAAGGCTGTTCTCAGAGTGAAAAGTCCTTAGACACTTCTGGCTTGCCCTTGCAAGAAAAAGTCCCCAGGTGAGAAGTGGCCAGCACCTGAAGAGGCCCCTTCTTGGCACATGTGGAAAAGCAAGTGCTGAGAGGATGCTGGTGGAGCACTAACAACATCTGCTATATGGCTATCTTATTTTTGTTATTATTTTGGTTTTCTGTTATAATTAATTTAAATTTAACAATTAATCATTAGTTATCATTATTAAATTATTCATAAAATTTATCTTTACGGGAAATTATTTTAACCTAATTTCCTGATGGTTCACAACATAACTTATTTGCACAGCCTGTGTGCCTTTGCTTAGAAAATACTATCCCACCTAAGGCAGTACAGCACGGAGATGACAAGTAGTCTCTATGATGACTCATCTCTAAGATGACTCTATAGCATCTTACTACGCTGATAGCCAGTGACTGCAATGGGGTGTGTGTGTGTGTGGGGGGGGGACTTGATAATATGGGTGAATGTTGAAACCATAATGTTGTTCATGTGAAACTTCCATAAGATTGTGTATCAGTGATACCTTAATTAAAAAACAATTATCCCACCTATCTGAACTTTGTCCTTTCGACAAAGATTATTTAAGTATACACTGATCTGTCATTTCCTCCAAAGCAGTTTTATCTTTTAGCACCTATGCAATCTCTTCTATTAATCTGTTTGGTTATGCATAATTACCCTTCTCAACTGTATGTGTTTTTCTCAACTATATTTTAGCATTGCTGACAGCTGAGGCCATGACATACATATTTTCAGATTTTTGATGTTGGGATTTTGGAGATACACATTTATAATGTGGCACCATTAAGTTAACTTTTCCTACGAAAATGTGAAACACCTACTCTGAGCCTATTACGCACTTCTAAGTTCTTCAATGTCCCTTGTTATAACTTGTACAAATTATCTTGTGGGCCGGGAACACTAAGCCTTATTATACCATGTATACTTAGTCAGTTTTCAAATCCATTTGTTTATAGAAAACAGAAGAGTCGCAATATGGTGAATGGCCAAGAAAGTCCTGGCTTGTTTCCAAAGACCTCTGGCCTATCGGTATTCTCGCTATGCATAAATGAATGAAACAGAGAATATTGGAAGAGGCACAAATGAAAAAAATAGTTTGTCTTTGAACATGGTGACTTGAAGTTCTATGGTTAGTATGTGGAGACGTCCGGGAGGAGGTGGCTATAGTAAGTCTGAAGCATTGGCGAAAGTTATGGACTGGACACATGATTAGGGAATCTCTTTGCAGTAGGTAGATGATGAGATCACAGTGGAAGAGCAAGTAGAATGAGAAGTAGAAAAGTGGGCCAAGAGCAGAACCCTGAGAATCGTCTACATTGAAGAGACATGAGGAAGGAGGGACAGAGGAAGGTCAGGAACTTGGGGAAGAGGTGTTAGGAAAGTCAAAATAGTTGACATAATGTGAAAGGAGAAATGTGTATCACCAAATGTAGTGGAAAGATCTAGGTGGGTTTAAAAAAAAAAGGAAGGAAAAAAGAAGGAAGGGAAGAAAGGAGGAAGGAAAGAAAAAAAGAAAAAGAAAGGGAAATGATATAATTCAGAACACACTGAGAAAAACACAATTTGTAGATTCTTGGTGGCCTTAATAAGAGCAGTTTCTGTGGAATGTTATGGGCAGAGCCAGATGGGTTCTTAACAGACCTCTCAAAAGGGTTCACAGGAATCTCTGGGTACAATCCTTGTGAGGCCAGCTTCAGGTAGCTCAAGTGTTCAGGAAAGCTCTGGAGGCTCCAAGAGGGTCTAGAGCTCAAATTAATCTTAAGAGTTGTTCAAAAGAAACACATGGCGTTTAGGCCCAGCATGGTGTCACTTTGTTAAGTCACTGAAACAGGGCCTGATACTTATACCCAGTTACAATTCCAACCTCCCTAAGAAATGTAGTCTGGAGTTTTCCGGTCATCATCAGTAAGATAATGTCACACGTGCCTTCTCCAACCCCAAAGGAATGCACCTAATAAGACCCTTTGCTCCCCAGTGAAGGCGACCTCATCTGAAATAATCCTTTTATGTTTTTTTTCTGTTGATGACTTCATTGTCCTGCCTTTAAAAACTTCTCCCTTTCTGTAGCCCATCAGAGCATCTCTCTCCTTACTAGAGGAGATGTTACACAATTCATGAATAGCTTAATAAAGCCAATTAGATCTTCAAATTTACTTGGATGAATTTTTTTAACAGAACGAATTGAGTGAATGGGAAATGACACAAAGCTAGACCATAGAATTGAGAAACCAGTAAGATTAAATTAGTAGGAATCATGTAAACTTCATTTCTGTTTTTGTTCAAATTATAAACTGCAGAAATTCAAGATGGGAAGACTTAGCTTGGTAACAACTGCTTAAAAATGACCTAGACATTTTAGTTGATTACAAACTTAAAATGGGCCAAGCATATGACGTCATTCCTAGTAAAGCTAGAACAGGCTTGGACTATGACGATAGAGAGGAGGAAGTGGAGACACCAGTGTTTTTGGATTTAAATTTGGATAATTTTTTTGGAATTAAAGACAAGCAGGAAAGGAGACAAATAAAACAGCAATTTAAAGGAGAGTAATTAGAAAATAAGTATGGAACAGATTTAAATATGTTTATAGGGCCAGGGGGAGGATCCATTAGGGAGGGAAGGAACACAAGAGAGAAGGGATAGTTTTACATGAGTCTGATGAAATTGGAAGAAGTTGGTTTTGAACTGAAATAGGGATGCCTCATCCTTGGAGAGACTGGATGGAAGGCTGGAAAGATGGGAGTGACCACTGATAAGATGCTGTGGTTGGGAAGGAATTCAGGCACTTGCGAGGAGCACAGGCTACTGTTTTCAATTTGTTTGATGAAGTAATGCTCCAGTGGGACAAGCTCTGCTATTTCTGAGTGTGTGTGGAAGGCAGAGAGCAAGGAGGAAACTGAGGAATTTGGCAGGGAAGGAAAGAATTCTAGTTAAAATGGGATTCTTAAGTCTCTGAAGTGGGATCCAGAATTGGTAGGTTTCTTCTCAGTCTCTAACAACAACACCCACTGCGGAGATCAGAATCTTTTGAGTCTCTCCGGGCTTTTCCCACCTGGCCCAGAACTGTGACGTCAGGACTCATTGTCAGGGTTGTACTCAGAAATCATACTTTTTTTTTTTTTTTTTAATAAACTGAAGTGGAATTCTCTAGTCAGGAAAAAAAATGTTTGAGAGACGAAAAAAAAATGTTTGAAAAACTGTTTCACCTTCTTGCAATGCATAAATCTTCCTGCTCAAACTGGTGGAATAACTCAACAGAATTTACACAAAGGTAATAGTTGTAGAACACTGAAATGCAGGTGAATCTCACTAATAACACCTCTTTATCAGATAATGGTTATAATTAAGGCAAAAAGTGTTTCGAAAAAAAACAGTAAGTATTATAGACTTTCGAGTGCCGGAAGGTCATGGAAATCATTCGCCCTTCCACAAACACGGCCAGAGGGCCGGCTGAGGGGCAGGCATTACACAAAAGGGGTAAGCTTTTCTCTGCCCTCAATACTTTACGGAGAAAAACGGACAGGAATCACTATCTACAACAGAAAGATGAGATAGGCTACACGAGGAGAGGCACAGAAGGCAGTAAGGTGATTGAAAAAATCCAGTCCTTTCGTTCTGAGAGGACGAGCCCTACTTCCCCAAGACCAAGGAAACCCGACAAGAGTCGGACTCAGACACCTTGGACAGTCGCCCGGGAGCACCCACCTTCGGCCCGCGCAATCCGCGGCCCCGAGTGTCACCGGCCCAGGACCGTGCGACCGCCACCGCGAGAGGGCGTGCGCCCGAACCTGTGCCCGGAAGTCCCACCCCACCTTCCGGCGTCGGGGCGTCGGGCGGGGCCAGCGGCAGTTTCCGGCTCGCGTAGAGCCCCGGCTTCAGCACGTGGGTCTTGGGGCTTCTTGGGTTCCCCTTATCCTGGGTGAACGCCCTACAGATTTAAGGATGAAGGCGGTAAGTGTTCTTAACAGCCAAGGTCCCGCGACTTAGAACGCCTTTGGCTGACAGTTGCTGCCTGCTGTACTTTTGCGGCGGGTTTTCACCCTTGCATAGGGGGCGGTGGCCTAGTTCAGGACTCCCTCCTGGCTCTCTGGCTCTCTGGCCCTCTGGCTCTCTGGCTCTCTGGCTGTCTGCACTGTCAGCTCCCCTGCCCTTTAACCTGGCTCTTCCTTCATCACCCACGGTGCGCTCGCTTGGCTTCAGGGGGCCGCGATGAGGCAAGCAAGGAGGCTTGTGTCCATCGCGTGCCAGACATTGAAGGGTCCTTCTAGACCATCTTTCGAGCCCCGTATTTTACAGATGAGAAGCAGGGTCCTGTCCTCAATAAGTTTATGGGTCATGGGACCCGTAAAGGGTAAAGATATAGGGAAGTAAGTGGTGTGCTCCAGTTTTTAACAGGACATTAGAGTTGGGAGTTGGATTTCTAATGAGGGGGCAAGAGTTGGACTCCAAAGACCCGCATTCGGTTTTGCCCTCCTTAGCTTAGCGGTCATTGACAAGTCACAAAAATTCTCTGATTCTTAGCTTCTTCGTGAATATTGTGTTGATAGCAGGAGTCATTGCTTGTAGATAATATGTTGGAGCACTTGGTAAACAGTGAGGCAATATGTAAATGTCACTCGTTATTTTAGAGACAACCGGCATTTTGCTCTGAGTATGCTAAATTACAGGTGTTAGGCTAGCCTTGAATAACCATTTTATCTCTAGATCATTGTTTCTTAACCTTTTCTGGGGTCTTAGAGCCCTCTGAGCAGCTGTGAGTTCTGGTCACAAGAAGCCTCTTTCCCTGCCCCTTTGAATAACTGATGCTCTAGCGCCATCGTGTAGGTTTAATGCCATAGTTTGGTTTTACCTCCTATATGCAAGATCCATGGCTGTGTGACATTAAAATTGTGGAATTGGTCTAATGAATTTTATGGTCAGTTCTCTTTAACCTGATTTTAAAAACAAAAGTAGTTAAATTTCTGGGTATGCAACGCTTCTTCTGTTGTTTCCTAGAGAAGAAATAAAAAACAGGTCCCAAGTTTTCGGAAATTGCTAAAAACTAGTAAAGTCAAACTTGAAAACAAGCTAAAAAATAAGCAATTTAAACAACAAAGCACTCTCAAGAAGTACCGGAAAGAACAGAGGAAACTAAGGCAAGCTGTAAAGGATGCTGTGTCTAAGAAGCCGATCCCATTGGAGGACCCAAAGGAAAAACGACCAGGTAATTGTGAAAGCAGTGCTTTAGTCTCCATTGATTTGTTCTAAAATGTTCTTCGTGTAGTAACATTGCTTTTAGTAATCATTTTGCTCTCAGGTCTTCCTAAGAGTAGTTAAGAGTGATACCCCTATGTGCTTTATCACAGTATGAGAAAACATTACACTACTGTATTCACTGTGACACAGAGTTAGCCCCAGCTTTTAGTTTGTCTAGAGAGCAGATCTGAAGTATTCACTCTGACACAGAGTTAGCCTCAGCTTTTAGTTTGTCTAGAGAGCAGATCTGAAGGAAAAATACTTAGGAAAACAGAGTGGCTGTGTAAGTAAGTGTTGACAGCATGCCAATGCTGCCACTTTCCTGTTCACTGGCATTTAGCTAAGGTGCGAACATTGCTTTTCTCTGGTGTTGCCAAGGTTCACTTCGTTTTCTCAACTCCTGGCTTGCTTTTCACTTGGGCACTTGGAGTGAAATTGAGCTGTAATTGTCAGAGCTATTCTTCTGTAAGAATATCCGAGAACTCCAAGTACTCAAAACAGGAAAGGAATATGACCATTTTGAGTCAGACCAGTTCTACAGTGTTACTGGTATGCTCAGGAGTATTCATATTTGACTGTATCCGACTATTCAGTCTTTCAATGCCCATCTCCTTCTCCTAATCCTGACCTATTTAGTTTGATCCTTTGGCTATGTGTTGTTGTGATGTGTAAGGTCGTTGGCCTGGAAGTTGGAGAAGTTGATAGCAATATGGCCATGCAATCAGTCACTTATGTGCCAGGAACTTTCTCTGTAAAAAAATGTGATAGCTGGGTTGGATGCTTTGTGAGATCTCGTCTATCTAAATTTCAGCAGATTTTTTTTGTTTTTTTACAATTTATTTTATTTTAGTATCTTTAACCTACAATTACATGAGCAATATTGTGATGATTAAACTACCCCCTTCATCAGGTCCCCCCCACCAACCCTATTACAGTCACTGTCCATCAGTGTAGTGAGATGAGAATCACTACTTGTCTTCTCTGAGCTGTACAGTCCCCCCCGTGCCCCCCCACCCTATGTCTGCCAATCGTAATGCCCCTTTTACCCTCTTATCCCTCCCTTCCCACCCATCTCCCCAGTCCCTTTCCCTTTGGTAACTGTTAGTCCATTCGTGGGTTCTGTGAGTCTGCTGCTGTTTTGTTCCTTCATTTTTTTTTTTCTTTGTTCTTATACTCCACATA
>JAQQAC010012693.1:4720-18862 GCA_029783875.1 Phataginus tricuspis
TATGTGGAGTATAAGAACAAAGAAAAAAAAAAATGAAGGAACAAAACAGCAGCAGACTCACAGAACCCACGAATGGACTAACAGTTACCAAAGGGAAAGGGACTGGGGAGATGGGTGGGAAGGGAGGGATAAGAGGGTAAAAGGGGCATTACGATTGGCAGACATAGGGTGGGGGGGCACGGGGGGGACTGTACAGCTCAGAGAAGACAAGTAGTGATTCTCATCTCACTACACTGATGGACAGTGACTGTAATAGGGTTGGTGGGGGGGACCTGATGAAGGGGGTAGTTTAATCATCACAATATTGCTCATGTAATTGTAGGTTAAAGATACTAAAATAAAATAAATTGTAAAAAAACAAAAAAAATCTGCTGAAATTTAGATAGACGAGATCTCACAAAGCATCCAACCCAGCTATCACATTTTTTTACAGAGAAAGTTCCTGGCACATAAGTGACTGATTGCATGGCCATATTGCTATCAACTTCTCCAACTTCCAGGCCAACGACCTTACACATCACAACAACACATAGCCAAATGATCAAACTAAATAGGTCAGGATTAGGAGAAGGAGATGGGCATTGAAAGACTGAATAGTCGGATACAGTCAAATATGAATACTCCTGAGCATACCAGTAACACTGTAGAACTGGTCTGACTCAAAATGGTCATATTCCTTTCCTGTTTTGAGTACTTGGAGTTCTCGGATATTCTTACAGAAGAATAGCTCTGACAATTACAGCTCAATTTCACTCCAAGTGCCCAAGTGAAAAGCAAGCCAGGAGTTGAGAAAACGAAGTGAACCTTGGCAACACCAGAGAAAAGCAATGTTCGCACCTTAGCTAAATGCCAGTGAACAGGAAAGTGGCAGCATTGGCATGCTGTCAACACTTACTTACACAGCCACTCTGTTTTCCTAAGTATTTTTCCTTCAGATCTGCTCTCTAGACAAACTAAAAGCTGAGGCTAACTCTGTGTCAGAGTGAATACTTCAGATCTGCTCTCTAGACAAACTAAAAGCTGGGGCTAACTCTGTGTCACAGTGAATACAGTAGTGTAATGTTTTCTCATACTGTGATAAAGCACATAGGGGTATCACTCTTAACTACTCTTAGGAAGACCTGAGAGCAAAATGATTACTAAAAGCAATGTTACTACACGAAGAACATTTTAGAACAAATCAATGGAGACTAAAGCACTGCTTTCACAATTACCTGGTCGTTTTTCCTTTGGGTCCTCCAATGGGATCGGCTTCTTAGACACAGCATCCTTTACAGCTTGCCTTAGTTTCCTCTGTTCTTTCCGGTACTTCTTGAGAGTGCTTTGTTGTTTAAATTGCTTATTTTTTAGCTTGTTTTCAAGTTTGACTTTACTAGTTTTTAGCAATTTCCGAAAACTTGGGACCTGTTTTTTATTTCTTCTCTAGGAAACAACAGAAGAAGCGTTGCATACCCAGAAATTTAACTACTTTTGTTTTTAAAATCAGGTTAAAGAGAACTGACCATAAAATTCATTAGACCAATTCCACAATTTTAATGTCACACAGCCATGGATCTTGCATATAGGAGGTAAAACCAAACTATGGCATTAAACCTACACGATGGCGCTAGAGCATCAGTTATTCAAAGGGGCAGGGAAAGAGGCTTCTTGTGACCAGAACTCACAGCTGCTCAGAGGGCTCTAAGACCCCAGAAAAGGTTAAGAAACAATGATCTAGAGATAAAATGGTTATTCAAGGCTAGCCTAACACCTGTAATTTAGCATACTCAGAGCAAAATGCCGGTTGTCTCTAAAATAACGAGTGACATTTACATATTGCCTCACTGTTTACCAAGTGCTCCAACATATTATCTACAAGCAATGACTCCTGCTATCAACACAATATTCACGAAGAAGCTAAGAATCAGAGAATTTTTGTGACTTGTCAATGACCGCTAAGCTAAGGAGGGCAAAACCGAATGCGGGTCTTTGGAGTCCAACTCTTGCCCCCTCATTAGAAATCCAACTCCCAACTCTAATGTCCTGTTAAAAACTGGAGCACACCACTTACTTCCCTATATCTTTACCCTTTACGGGTCCCATGACCCATAAACTTATTGAGGACAGGACCCTGCTTCTCATCTGTAAAATACGGGGCTCGAAAGATGGTCTAGAAGGACCCTTCAATGTCTGGCACGCGATGGACACAAGCCTCCTTGCTTGCCTCATCGCGGCCCCCTGAAGCCAAGCGAGCGCACCGTGGGTGATGAAGGAAGAGCCAGGTTAAAGGGCAGGGGAGCTGACAGTGCAGACAGCCAGAGAGCCAGAGAGCCAGAGGGCCAGAGAGCCAGAGAGCCAGGAGGGAGTCCTGAACTAGGCCACCGCCCCCTATGCAAGGGTGAAAACCCGCCGCAAAAGTACAGCAGGCAGCAACTGTCAGCCAAAGGCGTTCTAAGTCGCGGGACCTTGGCTGTTAAGAACACTTACCGCCTTCATCCTTAAATCTGTAGGGCGTTCACCCAGGATAAGGGGAACCCAAGAAGCCCCAAGACCCACGTGCTGAAGCCGGGGCTCTACGCGAGCCGGAAACTGCCGCTGGCCCCGCCCGACGCCCCGACGCCGGAAGGTGGGGTGGGACTTCCGGGCACAGGTTCGGGCGCACGCCCTCTCGCGGTGGCGGTCGCACGGTCCTGGGCCGGTGACACTCGGGGCCGCGGATTGCGCGGGCCGAAGGTGGGTGCTCCCGGGCGACTGTCCAAGGTGTCTGAGTCCGACTCTTGTCGGGTTTCCTTGGTCTTGGGGAAGTAGGGCTCGTCCTCTCAGAACGAAAGGACTGGATTTTTTCAATCACCTTACTGCCTTCTGTGCCTCTCCTCGTGTAGCCTATCTCATCTTTCTGTTGTAGATAGTGATTCCTGTCCGTTTTTCTCCGTAAAGTATTGAGGGCAGAGAAAAGCTTACCCCTTTTGTGTAATGCCTGCCCCTCAGCCGGCCCTCTGGCCGTGTTTGTGGAAGGGCGAATGATTTCCATGACCTTCCGGCACTCGAAAGTCTATAATACTTACTGTTTTTTTTCGAAACACTTTTTGCCTTAATTATAACCATTATCTGATAAAGAGGTGTTATTAGTGAGATTCACCTGCATTTCAGTGTTCTACAACTATTACCTTTGTGTAAATTCTGTTGAGTTATTCCACCAGTTTGAGCAGGAAGATTTATGCATTGCAAGAAGGTGAAACAGTTTTTCAAACATTTTTTTTTCGTCTCTCAAACATTTTTTTTCCTGACTAGAGAATTCCACTTCAGTTTATTAAAAAAAAAAAAAAAAAGTATGATTTCTGAGTACAACCCTGACAATGAGTCCTGACGTCACAGTTCTGGGCCAGGTGGGAAAAGCCCGGAGAGACTCAAAAGATTCTGATCTCCGCAGTGGGTGTTGTTGTTAGAGACTGAGAAGAAACCTACCAATTCTGGATCCCACTTCAGAGACTTAAGAATCCCATTTTAACTAGAATTCTTTCCTTCCCTGCCAAATTCCTCAGTTTCCTCCTTGCTCTCTGCCTTCCACACACACTCAGAAATAGCAGAGCTTGTCCCACTGGAGCATTACTTCATCAAACAAATTGAAAACAGTAGCCTGTGCTCCTCGCAAGTGCCTGAATTCCTTCCCAACCACAGCATCTTATCAGTGGTCACTCCCATCTTTCCAGCCTTCCATCCAGTCTCTCCAAGGATGAGGCATCCCTATTTCAGTTCAAAACCAACTTCTTCCAATTTCATCAGACTCATGTAAAACTATCCCTTCTCTCTTGTGTTCCTTCCCTCCCTAATGGATCCTCCCCCTGGCCCTATAAACATATTTAAATCTGTTCCATACTTATTTTCTAATTACTCTCCTTTAAATTGCTGTTTTATTTGTCTCCTTTCCTGCTTGTCTTTAATTCCAAAAAAATTATCCAAATTTAAATCCAAAAACACTGGTGTCTCCACTTCCTCCTCTCTATCGTCATAGTCCAAGCCTGTTCTAGCTTTACTAGGAATGACGTCATATGCTTGGCCCATTTTAAGTTTGTAATCAACTAAAATGTCTAGGTCATTTTTAAGCAGTTGTTACCAAGCTAAGTCTTCCCATCTTGAATTTCTGCAGTTTATAATTTGAACAAAAACAGAAATGAAGTTTACATGATTCCTACTAATTTAATCTTACTGGTTTCTCAATTCTATGGTCTAGCTTTGTGTCATTTCCCATTCACTCAATTCGTTCTGTTAAAAAAATTCATCCAAGTAAATTTGAAGATCTAATTGGCTTTATTAAGCTATTCATGAATTGTGTAACATCTCCTCTAGTAAGGAGAGAGATGCTCTGATGGGCTACAGAAAGGGAGAAGTTTTTAAAGGCAGGACAATGAAGTCATCAACAGAAAAAAAACATAAAAGGATTATTTCAGATGAGGTCGCCTTCACTGGGGAGCAAAGGGTCTTATTAGGTGCATTCCTTTGGGGTTGGAGAAGGCACGTGTGACATTATCTTACTGATGATGACCGGAAAACTCCAGACTACATTTCTTAGGGAGGTTGGAATTGTAACTGGGTATAAGTATCAGGCCCTGTTTCAGTGACTTAACAAAGTGACACCATGCTGGGCCTAAACGCCATGTGTTTCTTTTGAACAACTCTTAAGATTAATTTGAGCTCTAGACCCTCTTGGAGCCTCCAGAGCTTTCCTGAACACTTGAGCTACCTGAAGCTGGCCTCACAAGGATTGTACCCAGAGATTCCTGTGAACCCTTTTGAGAGGTCTGTTAAGAACCCATCTGGCTCTGCCCATAACATTCCACAGAAACTGCTCTTATTAAGGCCACCAAGAATCTACAAATTGTGTTTTTCTCAGTGTGTTCTGAATTATATCATTTCCCTTTCTTTTTCTTTTTTTCTTTCCTTCCTCCTTTCTTCCCTTCCTTCTTTTTTCCTTCCTTTTTTTTTTAAACCCACCTAGATCTTTCCACTACATTTGGTGATACACATTTCTCCTTTCACATTATGTCAACTATTTTGACTTTCCTAACACCTCTTCCCCAAGTTCCTGACCTTCCTCTGTCCCTCCTTCCTCATGTCTCTTCAATGTAGACGATTCTCAGGGTTCTGCTCTTGGCCCACTTTTCTACTTCTCATTCTACTTGCTCTTCCACTGTGATCTCATCATCTACCTACTGCAAAGAGATTCCCTAATCATGTGTCCAGTCCATAACTTTCGCCAATGCTTCAGACTTACTATAGCCACCTCCTCCCGGACGTCTCCACATACTAACCATAGAACTTCAAGTCACCATGTTCAAAGACAAACTATTTTTTTCATTTGTGCCTCTTCCAATATTCTCTGTTTCATTCATTTATGCATAGCGAGAATACCGATAGGCCAGAGGTCTTTGGAAACAAGCCAGGACTTTCTTGGCCATTCACCATATTGCGACTCTTCTGTTTTCTATAAACAAATGGATTTGAAAACTGACTAAGTATACATGGTATAATAAGGCTTAGTGTTCCCGGCCCACAAGATAATTTGTACAAGTTATAACAAGGGACATTGAAGAACTTAGAAGTGCGTAATAGGCTCAGAGTAGGTGTTTCACATTTTCGTAGGAAAAGTTAACTTAATGGTGCCACATTATAAATGTGTATCTCCAAAATCCCAACATCAAAAATCTGAAAATATGTATGTCATGGCCTCAGCTGTCAGCAATGCTAAAATATAGTTGAGAAAAACACATACAGTTGAGAAGGGTAATTATGCATAACCAAACAGATTAATAGAAGAGATTGCATAGGTGCTAAAAGATAAAACTGCTTTGGAGGAAATGACAGATCAGTGTATACTTAAATAATCTTTGTCGAAAGGACAAAGTTCAGATAGGTGGGATAATTGTTTTTTAATTAAGGTATCACTGATACACAATCTTATGGAAGTTTCACATGAACAACATTATGGTTTCAACATTCACCCATATTATCAAGTCCCCCCCCCACACACACACACACCCCATTGCAGTCACTGGCTATCAGCGTAGTAAGATGCTATAGAGTCATCTTAGAGATGAGTCATCATAGAGACTACTTGTCATCTCCGTGCTGTACTGCCTTAGGTGGGATAGTATTTTCTAAGCAAAGGCACACAGGCTGTGCAAATAAGTTATGTTGTGAACCATCAGGAAATTAGGTTAAAATAATTTCCCGTAAAGATAAATTTTATGAATAATTTAATAATGATAACTAATGATTAATTGTTAAATTTAAATTAATTATAACAGAAAACCAAAATAATAACAAAAATAAGATAGCCATATAGCAGATGTTGTTAGTGCTCCACCAGCATCCTCTCAGCACTTGCTTTTCCACATGTGCCAAGAAGGGGCCTCTTCAGGTGCTGGCCACTTCTCACCTGGGGACTTTTTCTTGCAAGGGCAAGCCAGAAGTGTCTAAGGACTTTTCACTCTGAGAACAGCCTTCAACCAATGACAAATGGAAGTTGAAAGATAAATATAACAATTGTGATAGGCTGAAAATGTCCTCCAAAGATATCAGGCCTTTGTCCCTAAAACCTGTGAATATTATTTTATATGGCTAAAGGTGTGATTAAGTTAAGAATGTTGAGATGGGGAGATGATCCTGGACTATCCAGGTGGGCCCTAAAGACAATCATATATATCCCCATAAAAGTAGGCCAGGGAGATTTCACACAGCAGAGGAGGAGGCAGAGATTGTAATGAAGTAGCCACAAGTCAGGAAATGCCAGCATCCCCCCGGGAGGGGGAAGAGGCAAGGAGTAAACTCTCTCCTAGAGCCTCTGGAAGGAGTGCAGTGTTGCAAACAGTTTGATTCCAGGGTTAATGATTTTGGATTTCTGCCCTCTAGACCTGTGGTACAATAAATTTGTTGTTTTCAGCCACCAAATTTGTGGTAATTTTTTACAGCAGTCATAGAAAACTAATACACTAATATTTATACTTATTTATACTAATACCATTGTCCCTGCTCCCCAGAGGTAGAACAAGTCTGAGGTATCTTCCACACTGTCTCCCAGAGGACCACAGAAGGCTCAAGCCACACCTGCAGAGGTAACTGAGCCCATTCTGTTACTGTCCTCTTCCCAGTGTCACTTCCATGACACTGTCAAATCCTTCTGCATTGGTTTCCTGAGGCTGTCATAACAAAGTGCCACACAAACTGCATGGCTTAAAACCACAGAAGTTTATTCTTTCACAGTTCTGGAGGTTAGAAGTTGAAAATAAAGGTGTTGGCGCAGTTGGTTCCCTTTTGGGGCTTGAAGGAGAATCTGTTCCATGCCTCCTTCCGAGCTCCTGGTGATGGCTGGTAACCCTTGGCTTTCTTTAGCTTGTAGGTACATTACTCCCATCTCTGCCTCCTTTACATAGCAGCCTCCCTGTGTCTTGGTGTCTTCAGTGGCCATCTTCCACTCCTGAATCCTGTATCGGGCCAACTTTAATGACCTCATCTTATCTTGATTACATCTGCAAAGACCCCGTTCCCAAATAACGTCACATTCATACGTACTGGGGTTTGGATTTTAACATCTTTTGGAGGACCACACAACTCAATCCTTAACACCTTGACTCAGGGTCAAATCTGGGGGACATCAACCTAGACAGTATTCACTTATTAAGCATTCTTATATTTTCCTAAATATAAATTATTCTATTCTTTTGACAATACTCTTCTGAGTGAAATATTAACTCCATTTTAAAGTTTGTGAATGTGGGAATTATTTATTGTAGTGTAGCAAAGTCTGCATTTACACCAAGTGGGAAATGTAAGAAGATGCCAGTCCCAGCAGTGGGAGTGGTTTTTCAGCACAAGAGATCAAATGCCCTAAGCTCTTTTTTCCTCATCTGCAATACTGTAGATGAGGAAAAAATTTAAAAGGTATTTTCTAGGGTTGTGATATAGGTTCTTTTCTATTTAAGATTTTTGTTGATAAACTTCTAAGACATGACATTTCCTCATTCTTTACTTGTATTGGCTTTTCAGAGCCATTTTTTATTTATTGCTTTCCAAAATCTCTAGGGAAAGGGAAGTAGATTCCATGCACAAAGTCATGTACAGTTTCTGACAGTCCCTTTGGCAGAAATAGTTGCTCAGTCCTCTCTGTACTGGACTCTGCTAGGAGCTAGCTCTCTTTGAAAGAATGTTCTATAAAACAAAGATGCATTGTTTCTAGGCCTCTATGCTAAAGCTGCTGGGAAATATAGCTGAGCAGGCAAGAGACTAAAGAATGAAACTAACGTGTATGTCAAGCTCCTATTTCCTACAGCGCTGCCCCTGCTTATTCTGATATTCTCTATTCCACCTATCACCAAGTTCAAGTCCTTCCTCTGGCTATAAATTTGGAGTTAATTCTGGCATGGGCTTATTTACACACACTCCAAAGAACTGCTTAGGTAACATTTATGCTTCAGATTGCTTTTTTTCATTTTCCAATCCAGTAAGAAGATAAATATGTGCCCCTAAGGAATCTCTTTCTTGGGAGCATTAGGGGTAAAAGGACTTTTTAATATTCTATTTAGACTTTTTAACATCCAGAAAAAAAGGGAATTGGTGGCTTCTGAAGATGGCAAAAATGGAAAGTGGAGGAGAGGAAGGATGTAAGTGAAAGGGACTCCAAAACAGTCAGTTTTTAAGCATAATATAATGATATACGTGTATATCATAATACCATGATAATTGCAGTGGGCATATGAGTTCTCTGTTTCTGTTTAACAAACTCTGAAACTTAACAACTTAAAACAATAATAAACATTATTTCACACAGTTTCTGTGGGGCTGGAATTTAGGAGTGGCTTGACAGGATGGTTCTGGTTCTAGAAGTTGCAGTCCAGATGTTGGGCAAGGCTGAGGCTCGAGGATTAGCTTCCAAGATGGCTCACTAATGTGGCTCTGGGCAACAGGCCTCTATCCTGTAGTGGCTATTGGCAGGGAGCATTAGTTTCTCACTTTGTGAACCTCTCCCCAGGGCCGGCCACTTGTATATCTTCATGACATAGCAGCTGGCTTCCCCCAGAGCAAGTTATCCAAGAGAGAGCAAGGGGAAAGCTCTAATGCATTTTAAAAGCTAGCTTTGTAAGTCATTACTTCCACTATTCAATTTGTTAAAAGTGAACAAATTCATTAATTCAGACCACACTCAATGACAGGGGAATTAGAGTTTACTCTTTCGAAGGGAAGAGTATCAAAACATTTGTGGATATATTTTAAAACTATCAGTGGTTGGGTTCAATGAACATTTATGGAGCATCTTTATTGGGACGTGTGCAGGCACTAGAATTCAAACAGAAATTATTTTCCTATGACTCAGAACTAAAGAAATTGGAATTTTCCCTTCAAAAGAGTAAACTCTAAGAGGCAATTTTACGACATTACAGGACTATGAGGATTAAAGCTCAATGGGCATGAAGGTGAGATTTAAATCATGGACAGCATTAGGAGTTGATTTCCCACTAAGCAGCACAGAAATATTATTTTGTAACCCATATGACTGCCCATTCATAAAACTTTGTAGGACATGAACTGAGATAGTAACTAATTCCATTTTATAACACCTGACACCTAAGTCATTATTTTGTTTTGTTTTCTTCTATTTAAGTCCTCTTTATTTACTTTTTGGTGAATTTTTTTTAATGATATATAGTTGATAGTACAATATTATACTGGTTTCAGATATACAACATAGTGATTCAACAGTTAACTACATTATTAAATGCTCACCCCAACTAGTGTAGTTACTATCTTTCAACATAGAAAGATGTTACAGAACTATGAACTATATTCTCTGTGTGGTACTTTCATCCCTGTGACTAATTTATATTATGATGGAGATTTTGTGCTTTATCCTCTTCAGCTATTTCACCACCCACCCCGATCTCTTCCCTATGGTGACCACCAGTCATTTCTCAGTGTCTATGAGTCTGTTGCTGTTTTGTTTGTTTTGTTTTGTTTTTAGATTCCACATTTAAGTGAAATCATATGATATTTGTCTTTCTCTGTTTGGCTTACTTCACTCAGCATACCTTCTTGCTCCATCCCTGCTGTTACTAGGTCATCATCTTTTATCTACAAATAATACATATTTACTGCTTTGTCGAATTAATATTAACTGATGAATTAAGATGAATCCTAAGTACAGACTAACATCATCTTTTATCTACAGAGAATACATATTTACTGCTTTGTCAAATTAATATTAACTGATGAATTGAGATGAGTCCTAAGTACAGGCTAACATCATCTTTTATCTACAAATAATGCATATTTACGGCATTGTCAAATTAATATTAACTGATGAGTTAAGATGAATCCTAAGTACAGACTAACATACGCCATTTGACTGGTGTAGATTTAGATTACTGTGGTTCTGAGTATTTTCTTTTACTTACTTATTTGACATGGTCAGCTCTTTTCTCTAGAAGTTAGAGCATTCACAGACGCACAAACTAGAGATCCATGGATCACACTCTGCCAGTGGAATTGTTTGGTCTGGTTTAAATGGTGAGTGTGTGTGGTGTTTTTAATTGGTTTTTAAATGCCTTTAGGTGGGGCATACACTCAGTAGGCATTCTGTACCTCCCCACAGGCCCCACTACTTCCTGTTGTTTGATAGCCATCGGCTTTATTGGTTCCTAAAGGCACTTGAGTGTAAGATCCATGTGTCTAGATTTTAAACCTCAGGATTACACTGTGTAATATTTGTTCAGCTTATTCTGACTCTCCATCCCATGGGTTAGCTGTTTCTTCTGGATCACTTTGTCACTAGGACAAAATACTGATTCGGTAGCCATCTCCCTTTTTAGTTTAGTCAGTGTCCCCCTGTGTTCTGCTAACCCCTTGTTTTCTCTCTGTCTCTTCTTTCCTTTCCTTCCCAGGCAGCATTCTTGGTGAATATATTCTCCCTTTCCTACCTCTTTCAATCCCCAATCCACCGGTATATGGGGAAAGGCATGAATATTGAGGGCAGGAAAACTTAGTTTTTACTAGTTTTTCAAATGGGGATAACAATGCCTACCTCTTAGTGGGATTATATATATGTAGAACCTGGCGTGCAAAAGGCATATTAAACTTAAGAACATTCCTCCCTTCTTTCTGGCAAATATGTTCAAGACCTTCTGTGAGGCTATTTGCACAGCCCTTCCACTTTGACTCGCTTTTCCTTTCTTTTTTCTTCTCCATTCATTTATTCTTTTATTAATTCACTTACTCAACAGACATTAATTGGCCATTTGCTCTGTATCAATCACTATGTCAGGAACTGAGAAAAAGAAAATGATACCATCCCTGCCCTTCTTGAGCTTGTGGTCTATTAGCAGGAAGCAGATACTAATCAAAGAATCACACAAATAGATGTAAAGTTTTCTAATTGTAAAAATTTTTATTTGTAATTCATGCCAAAAAGAGAAAGCATAAGATAGTAAGACCTATCATAATATCACTGAGAAAGGACATTGAAAGCTTTTCTTGAAGAAATGATGACTGAGCTGAGATCTGAAGACTAGAAGGTAACTCTGTGTGTGCATGTGTGGTGGTGAAGGTGACGATTAGAAGTTGTGGCAGATGGAATAGCATGTGGAAAGCCCTGTGATCGAAGGGAGCACACGTTTATCACTGGTCAGAGCTTGTTCTTGCTTCTTTCTCCCTCTTTCCTTCCTTCCATTTGGATTTCCTTCTTTCCTTCTCTCCTTGAATGCAGAGATTTGTTAACAACTTCCTCAGCTCTGGACACACTATCATCATTCATCCACGCAAAGACTCGCTGTTGCATTTTTTTCTTTATCACTATATTCAGTTTTATTCTTTTTCAGTAATTCCTTCCTTCTCTCATCCATATCATTTTAATCCACTTGTCAAAGATTTAAAAATTTTATTTGTGGTTCTTGTGAAAATATATATTCCTGTTTTGTGTGTTTTTCATTTATATAAATGATATGGTATTATTATTCTTGTTTCTTTTTTTCACTTGTGACAGTGTTTTTAGTATCTATCTAAGTTACTCTGTATATAACTAACCTACTGTTGCATAGTTCTCAATCATGTTTCATCTACCACTTCTATATTTACTTCACTTCTGGAATATTACAATTCCCTTCCAACTCAAACAATAACAACAACACAGATTGTCATGAGCATCCTCTAACATGTCCTCTTAGGGACCTGTTAGAAAAGTCATTTGAAAAGGTTATAACCAGGAGTGGAATTGCTGGATCATAGGCTATGCATGCCCTTGGTTTGACTAAGCCCAGCCAGCTGGGTTTCCAGAATAGCTGCCGTTATCAGAGGTTTTCTGTTCAATGGTTACCTCATCCCTATGGTTCTCCAACACAGCGTCCTGGATTCTGTTATTCAATTCTTTTTTTCGCTTCTACCCTTTTACCCTTCATACACCCATTGTGAGCAAACCACCAGAGTTGTATTCTCCCAGAGTAGACTAGATCCAGAGCCAGTTTACCATAATCCCCTTCAGGAATCCTTAGCATAGTTATTTATACACTGAAGATAATAGCCATCTGTTTTTATTAATTTTTATTAAGGTATTATTGATATACACTCTTATGAAGGTTTCACATGAAAAAACAATGTGGTTACTACATTTACCCATATTATTAAGTCCCCACCATACCCCAATGCAGTCACTGTCCATCAGTGTAGTAAGATCCCACAGATTCACTATTTGCCTTCTCTGTGCTACACTGTTTTCCCCGTGATCTACCACACCATGTGTACTAAACATAATACCTTCTCCTTCCCTCCCCACCTGCCCTCCCACACCCCTCCCCTTTGGTAAACACTAGTTCGTTCTTGGAGTCTTTTGAGTCTCTTGCTATTTTGTTCCTTCAGTTTTGATTCGTTGTTATACTCCACAAATTAGGGAAATCGTTTGGCATTTGTCTTTCTCTGCCTGGCTTATTTCACTGAGCATAACATCCTCCAGCTCCATCCATGTTGTTGCAAATGGTAGGATTTGTTTCTTTCTTATGGCTGAATAGTATTCCATTGTGTATATGTACCACTTCTTCTTTATCCATTCATCTACTGATGGACACTTAGGTTGCTTCCATATCTTGGCTACTGTAAAAAGTGCTGCGATAAACATAGCGGTGCATATGTCTTTTCGAATCTGAGAAGTTGTATTCATTGGGAAAATTCTAAGGAGTGGGAATCCCGGGTCAAATGGTATTTCTATTTTTACTTTATTGAGGAACCTTCATATTGCTTTCCACAATGGTTGGACTAGCTTACATTGCCACCAGCAGTGTAGAAGGGTTCCCCTTTCTCCACATCCTTGCCAGCATTTGTTGTTCTTAGTCTTTTGGATGGTGGCCATCCTTACTGGTGTGAGGTGATATCTCATTGTGGTTTTAATTTGCATTTCCCTGATGATTAGTGATGTGGAGCATCTTTTCATGTGTCTGTTGGCCATCTGAATTTCTTCTTTGGAGAACTATCTCTTCATATCCTCTCCCCGTTTTTTAATCGGATTATTTGCTTTTTGGCTGTTGAGTCATGTAAGGTCTTTATATATTTTGGATGTTAACCCCTTGTCAGATATGTCATTT
Source organism: Phataginus tricuspis (assembly GCA_029783875.1). Taxonomy (NCBI): domain Eukaryota; kingdom Metazoa; phylum Chordata; class Mammalia; order Pholidota; family Manidae; genus Phataginus; species Phataginus tricuspis. The sequence goes on from JAQQAC010012693.1 coordinate 18,316, forward strand.
ACAGATATATTCTTCCATACTGTAGGATGACTTTTTGTTCTGTTTATGGGGTCCTTTGCTGTACAGAAACTTTTTAGTTTGATATAGTCCCATGAGTTCACTTTTGCTTTTGTTTCCCTTGCTTGAGGACATGCATTCAGGAAGATGTTGCTCATGCTTATATTCAGGAGATTTTTGCCTATGTTGTCTTCTAAGAGTTTTATGGTTTCATGACTTACATGAAGGTCTTTGATCCACTACGAGTTTACTTTTGTGTATGGGGTTAAACAATAATCCAGTTTCATTCTCTTGCATGTAGCTGTCAAGTTTTGCCAACACCAGCTGTTGAAGAGGCTGTCATTTCCCCACTGTATGTCCATGGCTCCTTTATCATATATTAATTGACCATATATGGTTGGGTTTATATCAGGGCTCTTTAGTCTGTTCCATTGGTCTATGGGTCTGTTCTTGTGCCAGTACCAAATTGTCTTGATTACTGTGGCTTTGTAGTAGAGATTGAAGTTGGGGAGCATAATCGCCCCACCTTTATTCTTCTTACTCAGGATTG
>JAQQAC010012707.1:0-11143 GCA_029783875.1 Phataginus tricuspis
CAATGACCTGATGATCACATCACCCCCTTAAGACCCAATCACCAATGTCCCCGTAGCAGGGCATACTCAACCCCAACTCCTAAAAAATGCGCTTCCTCACCCACGAGCTGCTGCTCTCTACTTAGAGACAGCCATTTTCTTTTCCAGCCATTAAAACCTCTTGTGTGAGCTCATGCCTCCCTGAGTTATTTCGGGGAAGGGAGGGTCATGGAGAGATACCCTTTCAATGGTGCCGTGACTTGGATCGAGGCTCTCCCATTGACCTTGCTCTTCCTCCAGGAATTTGAGCTGCCTTGGCAGCCCTCACTCCCCGATCCTCTTCCATGAACCCACCTTCCATCTCCCCAGTCGCTCAATGTCCCACCCAACACCAGCCTCCGATTTGGTAAGTTTCCCTTCTGGTTGACTTAAATGTCCCTGTGGAACCCAGGAAGTGACCATTGAGCATCCGGCACCCTCATGGTCTGCTCTGGGGCAGGTGAACCCCCAGCCATGGCCTTCATGGCCACAGTTGATCCCCATAGTCAACCCTTCTCTGCCTCCCCATGGTAAGAATCTTCATTCACTGAGGTCCGGTCTCCTTTATCTATTTGTAAACTCCTGGTACCAGGTACCGAGCCTACTTGGCGTTTTTCACCTCAATCGCCTGGTTAGAGGTGGTGACAACCCCCCTAGCCATCTTTGGTCTTCTCCTCAACCTTTCCTTATCACTCTGGGATGCCTTTGCGATCTGTGAATGGTCTTATTCTCACCACGGGAACTGGCCCTTCCATCCCCATAGACTCACCATTGGGCTGTTTACTCAATAATCTCAAACCCCTCTGCCTTACTCCCAACCTCAAGCCCTTTAAACTTATTCACTACTGTAATGAGGTCTGGCCACAATATTCCCTAGATAATCAGTCCAAGTGGCCACTCAATGGTTCTTTAGATCCTAACATTCTCAGAGATTTTATATAACTTCTGTGAGTGTACGGACAAGTGGAAAGAGATTCCTTATGTCCAGGCTTTCTCCTACCTCTGTAAACCAAGCCCTCTCTCTGTATCCCTTGCAACCCTAAACACCTACTACTCACCCTAAAGTCCTCACCCTCCAACAAACCAGATCTCACTACATCCTCTGACTTTGACCCTGCTGACGAACCCCAACCCTACTGACCCCAAATCCCTACAGCACCTCCTCCTCCTCCTCAATCACCCGGTCTGCCCAGTGCTGCCGCAGAACCTGCACAACCTCTTCCCCCTCAACCCCCCAAGGTGTCCCACCACAAGCTCCCGTTGGCAGTGGTGCAGCAACACCACCCCCTCAACTGCAACCAGTTCCCCTTCCATCTTGAGATCCCCTACCAAGTCCCCCAGTTACTCGCTCTTGTACCCAAGTCATAGCCCCACTATGAGAAGTAGTGGGAACAGAAGGTGTTGTTCGGGTCCATGGCCCTTTCTCCCTCTCTGACCTGTCTCAGACAGAAAAGAGATTCGGCTCCTTCACCTCCAACCTGGCCACTTATATAAAGGAATTCCAGTACCTGACCCAATAGTATAAGCTAACCTTTCATGATGTACACATGATCCTCTCCAATACCCTTCTACCCGAGGAGCATAGGCGAGTCTGGGAACAGGCTAAAATTTATGCGGATGAAGTCCACCAAACCATACCTGCTCACCCTATTGGCGCTGAGGCAGTTCCTGATCGAGACCCCAATTGGGATTAAACACCCCCCAAGGGGAGTCATTAGCCGAGATCAATTTATCACTTGTCTAATGGCGGGTCTCAAGAAGGCAGCCAATAAAGCTATCAATTATGAGAAACTCCAAGAAATTATCCAAGATGAAAATGAAAACTCCTCCATATTCCTAGACTGTCTTACTAAAGCCCTTCTACAATATACCAATTTAGATCCTGACACCCCAGATGGGAGAAAACTACTTATGACTTACTTTTTCTCCCAAAGCTTCCCCAACATAAAGACTAAACTTAAACGCCTAGAGAGGGGACCCTTGACTCCCCAGGCAGAAGTCCTTGCAGTAGCCTTCAGATGTACAATGGAAGAGATGATAAAGCCCATAAACAAAAATACCAAATGATGGCTAAGGCCTTCCAGCCTGCCTCAACCACTGGTACCCGGGTAACCCTGCTTTTCAAGGAACAACCAGGGGAACCTCCTGGTCCATGTTTTAAATGTGGCCTATCGGGACATTGGGCTAGAGCTTGCCCAAATCCCCAAAGCCCCCCGGTCCATTCCTAAATGCCATCAGGAGGGACATTGGGCTGTCGACTATTCTCACACACCAAGAGATGCCAGGCCATCCAGCTCCAACAACCTACCTATAGACCTTCTGGGCCTGGCCACTGATGACTGAGGGGGCCCAGACTCCCACACCCGGCTACTAATATCACTTCACGGGAGCCCAGGGTGATCATTGTGGTAGCGGGCAAGCCCATCTCCTTCCTATTAGACACCGGAGCTACCTACTCAGTCCTGAAGGAGTTCTGGGGGCCCACCTCACTTTCACAGTCCTCTATAGTCGGGGTAGAGGGCATACCCTATCAACCTTTACAAATTCCCATGCTTCACTGCCTCTTTAAGGGCGTTACTCTTTCTCATTCCTTTTTAGTGATTCACTGTTGTCTGGTTCCCCTTATGGGAAGAGGCCTTTTATCCAAGTTAGGGGCCACTATCACCTGTACCTTTGGCCCATGCCTCAACGCCGACTTGCCTTCAATCCCTTTTATACTTGTTCTCCAAACCAACCCAGACCCACCCCCCTCCCCTTTTCCCTTACCCCCTTGTCAAGTTAACCCTATAGTCTGGGATACCTCTACCTCCTCCATCGCCACCTGCCCACCTGTAACCATCAAACTCAAAGACCCTACCTCCTTCTCCTCACAATCTCAACACCCCTTACCTCTCAAAAACCTATTGGGTTTACAACCCATCATCCAGGAACTCCTACAAAAGGGCCTTTTGAGACCAGCCAGTTCCCCTTACAATACCCCAATATTAGCTGTTAAACCCAATGGCTCTTATAGGCTAGTTCAGGATTTAAGAATTATCAATGCAGCTGTTATTCCAATCCATCCAGTAGTCCCTAATCCCTATACTTTATTATCCACTATCCCTGCCTCTTCTACTCACTTCTCCATCCTCGACCTCAAAGATGCATTCTTCATGACCCCCTCCATCCCAACACCCAAGACCTTTTTGCCTTTACATGGACTGATCCCATCACCCAAACTTCTACTCAATTAACCTGGACAGTCATTCCTCAAGCCTTCAGGGATAGTCCCCACCTCTTTGGACAAGCCTTGGCACAAGACCTCAAATACCTCACTCTCTCAGGCTCTACTCTCCTTCAATATGTTGATGATCTTCTCTTATGGAGCCCCTCCTTACAAACCTCTCAGCAAAATACTATTCTCCTTGTCAACTTTCTCTCAAAACACAGGCATTGGGTCTCACCTTCCAAAGTCCAACTTTCCACCTCTGAAGTGACTTACTTAGGCATTCTACTTACCCCCAGCCATAAAGCATTACCTTAGACAGAAAGAGACTCATTCAAAACATACTCATTCCCCATACAAAAGATGAAATCCTCTCCTTTCTAGCACTCGCTGGGTTCCTCTGCTCATGGATTCCCAATTTCTCCCTTCTAGCCGCTCCCCTCCAGTATCCCAAGGACCCACCTCAGAACCTCTCCTAACACCCATAACCAAGTGCTTTCATAAACTTCAAGCAGCTATTTTACAAGCCCCTGTTCTCCATCTCCCTGATCTTATGTGCCCCTTCTTCCTGTTCATCTTAGAAAATCAGGGGTTTGCTCTGGGAGTCCTAGGCCACAGGTTTGGGCCCTCCTTTGCCCCCATCACATATCTTTCAAAATGGCTGGACCCCACCATTTGGGGATGGGCCCCCTGTCTGTGGACTCTGGCTGCAGCCGCCATCCTCATCCAAGAATCAAAGAAGCTCACTTTTGGATTACCCACCACTGTTATTTCCCCTCACCATCTTTCTGAACTTCTCACCTACAAAGGCTTACAAACTCTTCCCCCTTGCAGAATTCTGTCACTTCAAGTCACTCTGATTGAGGATACTTCCATAAAATTTGAAGTCTGCCCTCCCCTCAATTCTTCTACCCTTCTCCTGTTCCCTACCAAATCACAAGAAGAAATAAAATCTTCCTCTAACTCTCACAGCTGCCTACAAATCCTAGATGAGTTACTACCCTGTCCTTCTCATATCTAAGAGGGGGCTCTCCCTCAAGCCACGCATACTTGGTTCACTGATGGCAGTTCTTTTATCCATGAGGGCATCCATCAAGCTGGATATGCCATTGTCTCCCTTGATAAAACCATAGAGGCAAAGCCCCTGCCCCCTAACACCACAAACCAAAAGGCAGAATTAATTGCCCTCACCCATACTTTCACCTTAGCACAGGGATCCTCACTTACCATCTACACTGATTCCAAGTATGCTTTCCATATCTTACTCTCCTATGCAGCAATCTGGAAAGAAAGGGGACTCCTCAATAACAAGGGCAGCTCCATTATCAATGCTAATTACATCATACAACTAATAAAGGCCTCATACCTACCAACTGCCATAGGCCTAGTACACTGCCGCTCTCGTCAATCAGATTAATCTTCCATCACTCAGGGAAATAACAGAGTGGACAAAGTAGCCAAACGGGCAGCAATGACTTCTATGATGGGCACACTCACTTCCACGTCTAATAACCCTTCTTCCAAAGACTCCAAATAACCTTCTACCAAGGCTGTACTCTCCTATCTACATACCCTATTTCATCCTAATCTCCAATCTTTACAACACTTTCTTAAAACATACCTACCTCTCATCTCTTCAGACATTACCTTTCTGAAAACACTTACCACCTCATGTAAGATCTGCCAAAACATCAATCCAAATTCACCTTCTCAACCTCCCTCCTTTCCCACTCATCAGGCATGAGGACTCATTCCCAGGACCAACTGGCAGCTCGACTTCACTCATATGCCCTCAGTAAAACGCTACCAATACCTTCCAGTACTGGTAGACACAATTTCAGGTTCAGCTGAAGCTTTCCCTACAACTAACAAATGAGCTCAGACAGTTTCCACCACTTTGTTACCAGAGATCATCCCTCGTTTTGGACTACCTACTTCCTTACAATCAGAAACTGGCCCTGAATTTATCTCCCAAGTTTCCCAGACAACTGCTAAAGCTCTTAATATCCCTTGGCATTTCCATATCCCATACCACCCACAATCCTCAGGTAAGGTGGAGAAAACCAACCGAACTCTTAAATCCATCCTTACCAAACTATCCATGAAACTCCATCTCGATTGGACAAAGCTTCTCCCTTTAGCCCTGCTCCAACTCCAGGCTCTACCCAGAAACCCACCTCACTTTCTCCTTTTGAACTCATGTACAGCCACCCTATGCTTCCACCAGGTCTTAACTCTGAACCCCCCACTTTCCTTCTCATCTTATACCTCCACTACTCCAACACATCCACTCTCTACTATGGTCCCATGCTGACCTCTACACACCAAAACTTCATGATCCCCCCCCTACTTTCTATCAACCTGGAGATTCAGTTCTCCTCTCTTCTCCTAACCAGGTATCATCACCCCTAACTCCCAAATGGCAGGGACCCTATCAAGTAGTCCTATCCACTCCTACTGCAGTCAAACTTACAAAACTTCCCCACTGGATCCACAACTCCCATATAAAATCCTTTATCTCATCCTCTCCCCCTTCCTCTGAATCTCCCACAGTTTCCTACTCCTCCATCCCAATAGGACCACTTTCTCTCCGCATTTTGTGACATCCATCTTTACTTCTGCCCATCTCCAAAGAAGCCCCTACCAGTATGGACTCCTGAGACCTTCTCATGGCAGCCATACACCTAACTTGAAAACTCACAATTTCAACCTTTACTTTAATTCTCCCACTAAATCTATCTTCTTCAACACCTACCCTTTCTGCTCTTCCAGATTACCCTTCTGCCTGCCAAGTTACTAATTACCTCTGCCCAACAGGTTACTTTCAATCCTCCACCCATGTTTCCAAAAAGCTGTACTCTCCCCAAAATACCAAGGACCCCATAAAATCATCCTTACCACCCAACAGCCATAAAAGTTAAAACTCTCCCTGGATAGTTACATATTTCACAGGTGAAACCCTATCCCTCTTCTCCAAGTTTATCCTCAACTCCACAGACTACAAATCCTCCAGTAACCTACTCTACAAGCCACACAAGACCTCTCTGAATCTGGTTTTCATCTCAGCCTACATCTCTTCCAGCTGTCGCAAACACCACACCCCGAAGACACAAAAGGATAAGTACAACACCTACATAATTTTGCTCATTTCCTATGAACCCAAACTTGCATAACTTTGCTCATTTCCTAGCCATCTTATTAGAGGAACTTCCCCTATACTAGCCCTCTGCCCCCTTACATATAATAATTCAAGATTTATGGCTGTAGGGAGCCCTTTCAGACTTCTCCCCAAATGAAATTGCTACCTTTTCCTCATGCATTCTCTTATGCCAAGCCTTATCCTCTTAGTAATACTCACTCATTCAACCTCTAACCCTATGGCTCAAACCCTTCCCACATACCTCAATCAAACAATCTCTCACACAGCCCAAATCATACAAACCTTTAATGGAACTATCCAACCCCCTTGCTGGGTCTGTCTTCACCTTTCTCAGTTAGCAGACTCAGCAACCCCTGCTCCCTTAACAGCCTGGATCAATACCTCAGCAGGACTTCACTTCACCGAGACAGCTAACCCCAGAGGCACAGCCCTAGCTGAGGGATCTGACATCAGACTACCAGGAGCCCAAAAAGGCATTAGATGAACCTTAAAAGCCCACCAACTTCCCCAATGAGCCATTATCGGCCCATTCCAAAGTAAACTTCATATGACCCATCCTGCCCCTTGTGCATTTCTCGAGCACAACAAAACCATTACACCCCAGTAGTCTCCTTAAATCCTCCCCTCTGCAAACACACCCTCCAACTCTTTCCACCATCAAACCGCCGCAATACTAACCATCTGGGAGCTCTCTTAAGAGTCCCTGGGTATCATTCCTTCCAAGGGAGTTTAAACACCACCACATCCCAATACTGCCAAAACAGGGAAAAAGACCCCCTAAAGGACACTCCCCTAGCCCGTGGGGGAAACCAAGAATGCAAACAACTCAACATACCTGAAGGTACAATCTTCTTAAACCAAAAATATACAGCTCTTAGCCAAGAAAGTCCAACCAAGATACAACCAGCCTCACCTCTATCCCCTCTAACAGTTGCAGCATTAAACTCCTCTTTTCAAATGTGGCATAAATTCGAGGCAGTCCAACATTTACTTCCCAAGCCACCCCAGATCTCCTCCTCTTATCCCGCTTTGACCTCATTGGATGTCTATCCTTAGAAACAGGCATCCTTTGGGTATGTGGAGATAAAGCATATGTCTGCTTGCCAACCAACTGGACCAGGACAAGTACTTTAAATCTCCTACTCCTACCCTTTCCTTAGCCACACCTGACCTACCCATTCCTGTCTCCCCTATAACCCATGTCAGAGCACACCGTGTTGTACAATTAGTTCCCCTAATTGCTACCCTAGGAATAATCACGGGTACCAGAACAGGAATTGGAGCTCTAGGAATATTCCTTCCAGAAATCGCTGAACTATCAAGGGAACTCACAAAATGACTAAAAGAAGTCTCTAACCAATTAGAACACCTACAAGATCAAGTAGACTCACTAGCCTCAGTTGTTCTCCAGAACCGCAGAGGTCTAGACCTCCTTATAGCTGCACAAGGTGGCATATGTGCCCTACTCCAAGAACAATGCTGCTTCTACACCAACAAATCCGGTCTCGTCCGGGATGATGCAAAACGTCTCCACAAACAAGCCTCCAAACTTCTAGAAAACTCTCCTAACAATCCATTCCTTTACCCCTTCAATTGGCTCCTGCCCCTCCTAAACCCTATTACCTTTATTATTATTATTCTCCCTTTCCTTCCCTGCTTCACTAACCTATTCCAAAAATTCATACAAAATCAAATTTCAAAAAGTTCTAACCATACTGTCAACCAGTTACTCCTCCAGGACAATCAAGGCCTTCTCACAAAGAATAACGAAATCAGCTATGATTATGTTACAAATCATCTCAGATGCCTGCCCTTCCCCAACTCTACAGCAATGGCCTCTCCGACCCCAGAATCTGCTTCCCCTTCCAGCAGGAAGTAGCTAGAAAACAAGACTCTACACCAAGTTCCCCAGAGGCCCCTATTAAGAGAAGAAAAAGATGGGAATGAAGGCAATTCTGGCACACTAAGGTGCCCATCATCTTGGGATCAGGAGTCACCATTTTGTTTCCTGCAGCCTCCAATCACCAACGACCAGATGATCACACCACCCTAAGACCCAATCACCAATGACCACATGATAACACCACCCCCTTAAGATCCAATCACCAATGTCCCCATAGCAAGACACACCCAACCCCAACTCCTCGAAAACGCACCCATGAGCTGTTGCTGTCTACTTAGAGACAGCCATTTTCTTTTTCAGCCATTAAAATCTCTTGTGTGGGTTCGTACCTCTCTTAGTTATTTTGGGGAAGGGAGAGTCGTGGTGAGATACCCTTTCAGAGAGGAGAATCAAGGGCTCTAGCAGTACTCTGAGTCCCCAGGCAATGACCTGTAGCTTCAACTCTAGTCCTATGATACCTACAGTGAGACAGTATAGAATGGATTATCTCAAAACCAAACATTTAAGAAAGGACATAGCAAATATGAAATTATACAATAGAATTTTTTAACCTATTAACAAAGCCAATTCTCCTTCTTGAATTTAGGATTGGTGATAGAGTGGGGAAGGCAGGGGGTGGGAAGAGATTACACATTTAAGCAAATTAGCATTGTGCCAACTTATTTCAGGACTATGAAGATTCCATTACTCTTGGCAAATTTTAGAGATTTTCCTTAAGAGAATCATTTGTTTGCTATTCTACTGAATGATGCTTTATCTCCTTTGAGTATGTGTTTTAATTTAGTCTTATAGCTCCTCATCCTTACTCTTTATTTTTATTGGTTTAGCTTCATACATATTCAAAGAGATTTGTAAGTCAAATCCATGTTTTAAGGATGTGTTATTTTTTCAGAATTAAATAATGAATTAAATGAATTTTTAAAATGTACACTAGATATTGTATTCACAGCTTAAAGGGCAGAGTAATTATAACAGAAATTTGTTTGCATTCCATTAAAATCATGTATGTGAAATGAACTATATCCCACCAACTATCCCTAGCAGAATGCTCTGGGGTGGAGCAGTGGGGAAGAGCCAGCTGTGAGATTCCACTGGCTTTCCCATAATCCCAAAATAGTTCCAATTTCCTTTCAAATTCTGAGAACTGCCTGCTGGATCAGGTGTGGTTATGGCTGCCGCCAGGGCCTGAACCAGTGGATATCCCGGTTGTATTCACTCAGAGCTACAGATTCTGGACCATGCTTTATGTAATTCTGGACAGTGTTTCTCTCCTTGGTCAGAAAACTTTGTCCATGATGGATCAGTATCTCAGATAGATGGATGTGATAAGGATAAATAATTAGCTTTTGAGTTTCTTGGCTCCACATCAGACCCTCTCCTTATATATCCTTGGTGAGCAGTGAGTCCTAGTTACTAGGGTCAGGGAAGTGAGGAATTCACTTTAACAAATTGCTCATGCTACAAAATGTATAGGCTATGGTGGGAACCCAATGACTAGCCCATCAACCTTAGGAGGGCATAATTCCTAACGACAGTATCAGGCATCAGGCTTTGTTTTCTGTTTTTGATCCTAACCAGAAAATGCTAAATCTTTGCCTGTTGGATACAACATATGATGAACTGGGTTAATGATTCAAGCTACACATTTTTATTAAGTTTTGGCTGAGTGCTGCTATACCATCTCTGGAAACCTGACCTAAAATGATTAAGAACAGTACACACTAAAGGCATCAAAATAAAAAATAAACAAGTGGGACTACATGAAACTTCTCCACTGCAAAGGAAACCATCAACAAAACAAAGAGGCACCCTATGGAATGGGAGAAAATATTTGCAAACCATCTATCTGATAAGGTGTAAATATCTAAAATATATAAAGAACTCAATAGCAAAAAAACAACTGGATTTAAAAATGGGTAGAAGAACTGGACATTTCTCCAAAGAAGGTGTACAGATAGCCAAGAGGCACATGAAAAGGTGCTCTACATTGCTAACCATCAGGGAAATGAAATTAAGACCATAGGGAGCTGTCATCTCACACCTTTTAGAATGGCTATTATCAAAAAGACAAGAACGTGGAGAAGATCGGCCCCTCGTGTATTGGTGGGAACGTGAATTGGCGCAGCCACTGTGAAAAGCAGACATAGAAAGCAATATGAGGATCCTCAAAAATTAAAAATAGAATTACCTAATAATGATCCAGTAGTCCCACCTCTGGGTATTTAGTCAAAGGAAAAGAAAACACTAACTTGAAAGATATATGCACCCTCATTCTCACTGCAGCACTATTTATGATAGCCAAGGCAGGAACCTAAGCATCTATCGATGGATGAGTGGAAAAAGAATATATATATATATATATATAAAATGGAATGTTATCCAGCCATAAAAAAGAAGAAAATATTGCCATTTGCAACACATTGATAGATCTTGAGGGTATGTGCTAAGTGAACTAAGTCAGACAAGGAAAACAAATACCATATGATCTCAGTCATGGAATCTCAAAAAAAGAACTCATAGATACAGAGGACAGACTGATGGTTGCCAGACGTGGGGGGCAGGGGGTGGATGGACTGATTGAAGGGGGTCACATAGTACAAATTTCCAGTTATAATATAAATGAGTCCAGGGGATATAATGTACAACATAGTGACTATAAATAATACTGTATTGCATATTTGAAAGTTGCTAAAAGAGTAGATCTTAGAAATTGTTATCATAAAAAAGATATAGCTCTGTATGGGGACAGACATTAACTAGGCTTATTGTACTGATCATTTCACAATATAAACAAATATCAAATGATGTCGTACACCTGAAACTAATGTTATATGTCAATTATACTTCATCTAAAAAA
>JAQQAC010012708.1:0-11138 GCA_029783875.1 Phataginus tricuspis
CAATGACCTGATGATCACATCACCCCCTTAAGACCCAATCACCAATGTCCCCGTAGCAGGGCATACTCAACCCCAACTCCTAAAAAATGCGCTTCCTCACCCACGAGCTGCTGCTCTCTACTTAGAGACAGCCATTTTCTTTTCCAGCCATTAAAACCTCTTGTGTGAGCTCATGCCTCCCTGAGTTATTTCGGGGAAGGGAGGGTCATGGAGAGATACCCTTTCAATGGTGCCGTGACTTGGATCGAGGCTCTCCCATTGACCTTGCTCTTCCTCCAGGAATTTGAGCTGCCTTGGCAGCCCTCACTCCCCGATCCTCTTCCATGAACCCACCTTCCATCTCCCCAGTCGCTCAATGTCCCACCCAACACCAGCCTCCGATTTGGTAAGTTTCCCTTCTGGTTGACTTAAATGTCCCTGTGGAACCCAGGAAGTGACCATTGAGCATCCGGCACCCTCATGGTCTGCTCTGGGGCAGGTGAACCCCCAGCCATGGCCTTCATGGCCACAGTTGATCCCCATAGTCAACCCTTCTCTGCCTCCCCATGGTAAGAATCTTCATTCACTGAGGTCCGGTCTCCTTTATCTATTTGTAAACTCCTGGTACCAGGTACCGAGCCTACTTGGCGTTTTTCACCTCAATCGCCTGGTTAGAGGTGGTGACAACCCCCCTAGCCATCTTTGGTCTTCTCCTCAACCTTTCCTTATCACTCTGGGATGCCTTTGCGATCTGTGAATGGTCTTATTCTCACCACGGGAACTGGCCCTTCCATCCCCATAGACTCACCATTGGGCTGTTTACTCAATAATCTCAAACCCCTCTGCCTTACTCCCAACCTCAAGCCCTTTAAACTTATTCACTACTGTAATGAGGTCTGGCCACAATATTCCCTAGATAATCAGTCCAAGTGGCCACTCAATGGTTCTTTAGATCCTAACATTCTCAGAGATTTTATATAACTTCTGTGAGTGTACGGACAAGTGGAAAGAGATTCCTTATGTCCAGGCTTTCTCCTACCTCTGTAAACCAAGCCCTCTCTCTGTATCCCTTGCAACCCTAAACACCTACTACTCACCCTAAAGTCCTCACCCTCCAACAAACCAGATCTCACTACATCCTCTGACTTTGACCCTGCTGACGAACCCCAACCCTACTGACCCCAAATCCCTACAGCACCTCCTCCTCCTCCTCAATCACCCGGTCTGCCCAGTGCTGCCGCAGAACCTGCACAACCTCTTCCCCCTCAACCCCCCAAGGTGTCCCACCACAAGCTCCCGTTGGCAGTGGTGCAGCAACACCACCCCCTCAACTGCAACCAGTTCCCCTTCCATCTTGAGATCCCCTACCAAGTCCCCCAGTTACTCGCTCTTGTACCCAAGTCATAGCCCCACTATGAGAAGTAGTGGGAACAGAAGGTGTTGTTCGGGTCCATGGCCCTTTCTCCCTCTCTGACCTGTCTCAGACAGAAAAGAGATTCGGCTCCTTCACCTCCAACCTGGCCACTTATATAAAGGAATTCCAGTACCTGACCCAATAGTATAAGCTAACCTTTCATGATGTACACATGATCCTCTCCAATACCCTTCTATCCGAGGAGCATAGGCGAGTCTGGGAACAGGCTAAAATTTATGCGGATGAAGTCCACCAAACCATACCTGCTCACCCTATTGGCGCTGAGGCAGTTCCTGATCGAGACCCCAATTGGGATTAAACACCCCCCAAGGGGAGTCATTAGCCGAGATCAATTTATCACTTGTCTAATGGCGGGTCTCAAGAAGGCAGCCAATAAAGCTATCAATTATGAGAAACTCCAAGAAATTATCCAAGATGAAAATGAAAACTCCTCCATATTCCTAGACTGTCTTACTAAAGCCCTTCTACAATATACCAATTTAGATCCTGACACCCCAGATGGGAGAAAACTACTTATGACTTACTTTTTCTCCCAAAGCTTCCCCAACATAAAGACTAAACTTAAACGCCTAGAGAGGGGACCCTTGACTCCCCAGGCAGAAGTCCTTGCAGTAGCCTTCAGATGTACAATGGAAGAGATGATAAAGCCCATAAACAAAAATACCAAATGATGGCTAAGGCCTTCCAGCCTGCCTCAACCACTGGTACCCGGGTAACCCTGCTTTTCAAGGAACAACCAGGGGAACCTCCTGGTCCATGTTTTAAATGTGGCCTATCGGGACATTGGGCTAGAGCTTGCCCAAATCCCCAAAGCCCCCCGGTCCATTCCTAAATGCCATCAGGAGGGACATTGGGCTGTCGACTATTCTCACACACCAAGAGATGCCAGGCCATCCAGCTCCAACAACCTACCTATAGACCTTCTGGGCCTGGCCACTGATGACTGAGGGGGCCCAGACTCCCACACCCGGCTACTAATATCACTTCACGGGAGCCCAGGGTGATCATTGTGGTAGCGGGCAAGCCCATCTCCTTCCTATTAGACACCGGAGCTACCTACTCAGTCCTGAAGGAGTTCTGGGGGCCCACCTCACTTTCACAGTCCTCTATAGTCGGGGTAGAGGGCATACCCTATCAACCTTTACAAATTCCCATGCTTCACTGCCTCTTTAAGGGCGTTACTCTTTCTCATTCCTTTTTAGTGATTCACTGTTGTCTGGTTCCCCTTATGGGAAGAGGCCTTTTATCCAAGTTAGGGGCCACTATCACCTGTACCTTTGGCCCATGCCTCAACGCCGACTTGCCTTCAATCCCTTTTATACTTGTTCTCCAAACCAACCCAGACCCACCCCCCTCCCCTTTTCCCTTACCCCCTTGTCAAGTTAACCCTATAGTCTGGGATACCTCTACCTCCTCCATCGCCACCTGCCCACCTGTAACCATCAAACTCAAAGACCCTACCTCCTTCTCCTCACAATCTCAACACCCCTTACCTCTCAAAAACCTATTGGGTTTACAACCCATCATCCAGGAACTCCTACAAAAGGGCCTTTTGAGACCAGCCAGTTCCCCTTACAATACCCCAATATTAGCTGTTAAACCCAATGGCTCTTATAGGCTAGTTCAGGATTTAAGAATTATCAATGCAGCTGTTATTCCAATCCATCCAGTAGTCCCTAATCCCTATACTTTATTATCCACTATCCCTGCCTCTTCTACTCACTTCTCCATCCTCGACCTCAAAGATGCATTCTTCATGACCCCCTCCATCCCAACACCCAAGACCTTTTTGCCTTTACATGGACTGATCCCATCACCCAAACTTCTACTCAATTAACCTGGACAGTCATTCCTCAAGCCTTCAGGGATAGTCCCCACCTCTTTGGACAAGCCTTGGCACAAGACCTCAAATACCTCACTCTCTCAGGCTCTACTCTCCTTCAATATGTTGATGATCTTCTCTTATGGAGCCCCTCCTTACAAACCTCTCAGCAAAATACTATTCTCCTTGTCAACTTTCTCTCAAAACACAGGCATTGGGTCTCACCTTCCAAAGTCCAACTTTCCACCTCTGAAGTGACTTACTTAGGCATTCTACTTACCCCCAGCCATAAAGCATTACCTTAGACAGAAAGAGACTCATTCAAAACATACTCATTCCCCATACAAAAGATGAAATCCTCTCCTTTCTAGCACTCGCTGGGTTCCTCTGCTCATGGATTCCCAATTTCTCCCTTCTAGCCGCTCCCCTCCAGTATCCCAAGGACCCACCTCAGAACCTCTCCTAACACCCATAACCAAGTGCTTTCATAAACTTCAAGCAGCTATTTTACAAGCCCCTGTTCTCCATCTCCCTGATCTTATGTGCCCCTTCTTCCTGTTCATCTTAGAAAATCAGGGGTTTGCTCTGGGAGTCCTAGGCCACAGGTTTGGGCCCTCCTTTGCCCCCATCACATATCTTTCAAAATGGCTGGACCCCACCATTTGGGGATGGGCCCCCTGTCTGTGGACTCTGGCTGCAGCCGCCATCCTCATCCAAGAATCAAAGAAGCTCACTTTTGGATTACCCACCACTGTTATTTCCCCTCACCATCTTTCTGAACTTCTCACCTACAAAGGCTTACAAACTCTTCCCCCTTGCAGAATTCTGTCACTTCAAGTCACTCTGATTGAGGATACTTCCATAAAATTTGAAGTCTGCCCTCCCCTCAATTCTTCTACCCTTCTCCTGTTCCCTACCAAATCACAAGAAGAAATAAAATCTTCCTCTAACTCTCACAGCTGCCTACAAATCCTAGATGAGTTACTACCCTGTCCTTCTCATATCTAAGAGGGGGCTCTCCCTCAAGCCACGCATACTTGGTTCACTTATGGCAGTTCTTTTATCCATGAGGGCATCCATCAAGCTGGATATGCCATTGTCTCCCTTGATAAAACCATAGAGGCAAAGCCCCTGCCCCCTAACACCACAAACCAAAAGGCAGAATTAATTGCCCTCACCCATACTTTCACCTTAGCACAGGGATCCTCACTTACCATCTACACTGATTCCAAGTATGCTTTCCATATCTTACTCTCCTATGCAGCAATCTGGAAAGAAAGGGGACTCCTCAATAACAAGGGCAGCTCCATTATCAATGCTAACTACATCATACAACTAATAAAGGCCTCATACCTACCAACTGCCATAGGCCTAGTACACTGCCGCTCTCGTCAATCAGATTAATCTTCCATCACTCAGGGAAATAACAGAGTGGACAAAGTAGCCAAACGGGCAGCAATGACTTCTATGATGGGCACACTCACTTCCACGTCTAATAACCCTTCTTCCAAAGACTCCAAATCACCTTCTACCAAGGCTGTACTCTCCTATCTACATACCCTATTTCATCCTAATCTCCAATCTTTACAACACTTTCTTAAAACATACCTACCTCTCATCTCTTCAGACATTACCTTTCTGAAAACACTTACCACCTCATGTAAGATCTGCCAAAACATCAATCCAAATTCACCTTCTCAACCTCC
Source organism: Phataginus tricuspis (assembly GCA_029783875.1). Classification (NCBI taxonomy): domain Eukaryota; kingdom Metazoa; phylum Chordata; class Mammalia; order Pholidota; family Manidae; genus Phataginus; species Phataginus tricuspis. Next base: position 4,943 of record JAQQAC010012708.1, read on the forward strand.
CTCCTTTCCCACTCATCAGGCATGAGGACTCATTCCCAGGACCAACTGGCAGCTCGACTTCACTCATATGCCCTCAGTAAAACGCTACCAATACCTTCCAGTACTGGTAGACACAATTTCAGGTTCAGCTGAAGCTTTCCCTACAACTAACAAATGAGCTCAGACAGTTTCCACCACTTTGTTACCAGAGATCATCCCTCGTTTTGGACTACCTACTTCCTTACAATCAGAAACTGGCCCTGAATTTATCTCCCAAGTTTCCCAGACAACTGCTAAAGCTCTTAATATCCCTTGGCATTTCCATATCCCATACCACCCACAATCCTCAGGTAAGGTGGAGAAAACCAACCGAACTCTTAAACCCATCCTTACCAAACTATCCATGAAACTCCATCTCGATTGGACAAAGCTTCTCCCTTTAGCCCTGCTCCAACTCCAGGCTCTACCCAGAAACCCACCTCACTTTCTCCTTTTGAACTCATGTACAGCCACCCTATGCTTCCACCAGGTCTTAACTCTGAACCCCCCACTTTCCTTCTCATCTTATACCTCCACTACTCCAACACATCCACTCTATACTATGGTCCCATGCTGACCTCTACACACCAAAACTTCATGATCCCCCCCCTACTTTCTATCAACCTGGAGATTCAGTTCTCCTCTCTTCTCCTAACCAGGTATCATCACCCCTAACTCCCAAATGGCAGGGACCCTATCAAGTAGTCCTATCCACTCCTACTGCAGTCAAACTTACAAAACTTCCCCACTGGATCCACAACTCCCATATAAAATCCTTTATCTCATCCTCTCCCCCTTCCTCTGAATCTCCCACAGTTTCCTACTCCTCCATCCCAATAGGACCACTTTCTCTCCGCATTTTGTGACATCCATCTTTACTTCTGCCCATCTCCAAAGAAGCCCCTACCAGTATGGACTCCTGAGACCTTCTCATGGCAGCCATACACCTAACTTGAAAACTCACAATTTCAACCTTTACTTTAATTCTCCCACTAAATCTATCTTCTTCAACACCTACCCTTTCTGCTCTTCCAGATTACCCTTCCGCCTGCCAAGTTACTAATTACCTCTGCCCAACAGGTTACTTTCAATCCTCCACCCATGTTTCCAAAAAGCTGTACTCTCCCCAAAATACCAAGGACCCCATAAAATCATCCTTACCACCCAACAGCCATAAAAGTTAAAACTCTCCCTGGATAGTTACATATTTCACAGGTGAAACCCTATCCCTCTTCTCCAAGTTTATCCTCAACTCCACAGACTACAAATCCTCCAGTAACCTACTCTACAAGCCACACAAGACCTCTCTGAATCTGGTTTTCATCTCAGCCTACATCTCTTCCAGCTGTCGCGAACACCACACCCCGAAGACACAAAAGGATAAGTACAACACCTACATAATTTTGCTCATTTCCTATGAACCCAAACTTGCATAACTTTGCTCATTTCCTAGCCATCTTATTAGAGGAACTTCCCCTATACTAGCCCTCTGCCCCCTTACATATAATAATTCAAGATTTATGGCTGCAGGGAGCCCTTTCAGACTTCTCCCCAAATGAAATTGCTACCTTTTCCTCATGCATTCTCTTATGCCAAGCCTTATCCTCTTAGTAATACTCACTCATTCAACCTCTAACCCTATGGCTCAAACCCTTCCCACATACCTCAATCAAACAATCTCTCACACAGCCCAAATCATACAAACCTTTAATGGAACTATCCAACCCCCTTGCTGGGTCTGTCTTCACCTTTCTCAGTTAGCAGACTCAGCAACCCCTGCTCCCTTAACAGCCTGGATCAATACCTCAGCAGGACTTCACCGAGACAGCTAACCCCAGAGGCACAGCCCTAGCTGAGGGATCTGACATCAGACTACCAGGAGCCCAAAAAGGCATTAGATGAACCTTAAAAGCCCACCAACTTCCCCAATGAGCCATTATCGGCCCATTCCAAAGTAAACTTCATATGACCCATCCTGCCCCTTGTGCATTTCTCGAGCACAACAAAACCATTACACCCCAGTAGTCTCCTTAAATCCTCCCCTCTGCAAACACACCCTCCAACTCTTTCCACCATCAAACCGCCGCAATACTAACCATCTGGGAGCTCTCTTAAGAGTCCCTGGGTATCATTCCTTCCAAGGGAGTTTAAACACCACCACATCCCAATACTGCCAAAACAGGGAAAAAGACCCCCTAAAGGACACTCCCCTAGCCCGTGGGGGAAACCAAGAATGCAAACAACTCAACATACCTGAAGGTACAATCTTCTTAAACCAAAAATATACAGCTCTTAGCCAAGAAAGTCCAACCAAGATACAACCAGCCTCACCTCTATCCCCTCTAACAGTTGCAGCATTAAACTCCTCTTTTCAAATGTGGCATAAATTCGAGGCAGTCCAACATTTACTTCCCAAGCCACCCCAGATCTCCTCCTCTTATCCCGCTTTGACCTCATTGGATGTCTATCCTTAGAAACAGGCATCCTTTGGGTATGTGGAGATAAAGCATATGTCTGCTTGCCAACCAACTGGACCAGGACAAGTACTTTAAATCTCCTACTCCTACCCTTTCCTTAGCCACACCTGACCTACCCATTCCTGTCTCCCCTATAACCCACGTCAGAGCACACCGTGTTGTACAATTAGTTCCCCTAATTGCTACCCTAGGAATAATCTTGGGCACCAGAACAGGAATTGGAGCTCTAGGAATATTCCTTCCAGAAATCGCTGAACTATCAAGGGAACTCACAAAATGACTAAAAGAAGTCTCTAACCAATTAGAACACCTACAAGATCAAGTAGACTCACTAGCCTCAGTTGTTCTCCAGAACCGCAGAGGTCTAGACCTCCTTATAGCTGCACAAGGTGGCATATGTGCCCTACTCCAAGAACAATGCTGCTTCTACACCAACAAATCCGGTCTCGTCCGGGATGATGCAAAACGTCTCCACAAACAAGCCTCCAAACTTCTAGAAAACTCTCCTAACAATCCATTCCTTTACCCCTTCAATTGGCTCCTGCCCCTCCTAAACCCTATTACCTTTATTATTATTATTCTCCCTTTCCTTCCCTGCTTCACTAACCTATTCCAAAAATTCATACAAAATCAAATTTCAAAAAGTTCTAACCATACTGTCAACCAGTTACTCCTCCAGGACAATCAAGGCCTTCTCACAAAGAATAACGAAATCAGCTATGATTATGTTACAAATCATCTCAGATGCCTGCCCTTCCCCAACTCTACAGCAATGGCCTCTCCGACCCCAGAATCTGCTTCCCCTTCCAGCAGGAAGTAGCTAGAAAACAAGACTCTACACCAAGTTCCCCAGAGGCCCCTATTAAGAGAAGAAAAAGATGGGAATGAAGGCAATTCTGGCACACTAAGGTGCCCATCATCTTGGGATCAGGAGTCACCATTTTGTTTCCTGCAGCCTCCAATCACCAACGACCAGATGATCACACCACCCTAAGACCCAATCACCAATGACCACATGATCACACCACCCCCTTAAGACCCAATCACCAATGTCCCCATAGCAAGACACACCCAACCCCAACTCCTCAAAAACGCACCCATGAGCTGCTGCTGTCTACTTAGAGACAGCCATTTTCTTTTTCAGCCATTAAAATCTCTTGTGTGGGTTCGTACCTCTCTTAGTTATTTTGGGGAAGGGAGAGTCGTGGTGAGATACCCTTTCAGAGAGGAGAATCAAGGGCTCTAGCAGTACTCTGAGTCCCCAGGCAATGACCTGTAGCTTCAACTCTAGTCCTATGATACCTACAGTGAGACAGTATAGAATGGATTATCTCAAAACCAAACATTTAAGAAAGGACATAGCAAATATGAAATTATACAATAGAATTTTTTAACCTATTAACAAAGCCAATTCTCCTTCTTGAATTTAGGATTGGTGATAGAGTGGGGAAGGCAGGGGGTGGGAAGAGATTACACATTTAAGCAAATTAGCATTGTGCCAACTTATTTCAGGACTATGAAGATTCCATTACTCTTGGCAAATTTTAGAGATTTTCCTTAAGAGAATCATTTGTTTGCTATTCTACTGAATGATGCTTTATCTCCTTTGAGTATGTGTTTTAATTTAGTCTTATAGCTCCTCATCCTTACTCTTTATTTTTATTGGTTTAGCTTCATACATATTCAAAGAGATTTGTAAGTCAAATCCATGTTTTAAGGATGTGTTATTTTTTCAGAATTAAATAATGAATTAAATGAATTTTTAAAATGTACACTAGATATTGTATTCACAGCTTAAAGGGCAGAGTAATTATAACAGAAATTTGTTTGCATTCCATTAAAATCATGTATGTGAAATGAACTATATCCCACCAACTATCCCTAGCAGAATGCTCTGGGGTGGAGCAGTGGGGAAGAGCCAGCTGTGAGATTCCACTGGCTTTCCCATAATCCCAAAATAGTTCCAATTTCCTTTCAAATTCTGAGAACTGCCTGCTGGATCAGGTGTGGTTATGGCTGCCGCCAGGGCCTGAACCAGTGGATATCCCGGTTGTATTCACTCAGAGCTACAGATTCTGGACCATGCTTTATGTAATTCTGGACAGTGTTTCTCTCCTTGGTCAGAAAACTTTGTCCATGATGGATCAGTATCTCAGATAGATGGATGTGATAAGGATAAATAATTAGCTTTTGAGTTTCTTGGCTCCACATCAGACCCTCTCCTTATATATCCTTGGTGAGCAGTGAGTCCTAGTTACTAGGGTCAGGGAAGTGAGGAATTCACTTTAACAAATTGCTCATGCTACAAAATGTATAGGCTATGGTGGGAACCCAATGACTAGCCCATCAACCTTAGGAGGGCATAATTCCTAACGACAGTATCAGGCATCAGGCTTTGTTTTCTGTTTTTGATCCTAACCAGAAAATGCTAAATCTTTGCCTGTTGGATACAACATATGATGAACTGGGTTAATGATTCAAGCTACACATTTTTATTAAGTTTTGGCTGAGTGCTGCTATACCATCTCTGGAAACCTGACCTAAAATGATTAAGAACAGTACACACTAAAGGCATCAAAATAAAAAATAAACAAGTGGGACTACATGAAACTTCTCCACTGCAAAGGAAACCATCAACAAAACAAAGAGGCACCCTATGGAATGGGAGAAAATATTTGCAAACCATCTATCTGATAAGGTGTAAATATCTAAAATATATAAAGAACTCAATAGCAAAAAAACAACTGGATTTAAAAATGGGTAGAAGAACTGGACATTTCTCCAAAGAAGGTGTACAGATAGCCAAGAGGCACATGAAAAGGTGCTCTACATTGCTAACCATCAGGGAAATGAAATTAAGACCATAGGGAGCTGTCATCTCACACCTTTTAGAATGGCTATTATCAAAAAGACAAGAACGTGGAGAAGATCGGCCCCTCGTGTATTGGTGGGAACGTGAATTGGCGCAGCCACTGTGAAAAGCAGACATAGAAAGCAATATGAGGATCCTCAAAAATTAAAAATAGAATTACCTAATAATGATCCAGTAGTCCCACCTCTGGGTATTTAGTCAAAGGAAAAGAAAACACTAACTTGAAAGATATATGCACCCTCATTCTCACTGCAGCACTATTTATGATAGCCAAGGCAGGAACCTAAGCATCTATCGATGGATGAGTGGAAAAAGAATATATATATATATATATATAAAATGGAATGTTATCCAGCCATAAAAAAGAAGAAAATATTGCCATTTGCAACACATTGATAGATCTTGAGGGTATGTGCTAAGTGAACTAAGTCAGACAAGGAAAACAAATACCATATGATCTCAGTCATGGAATCTCAAAAAAAGAACTCATAGATACAGAGGACAGACTGATGGTTGCCAGACGTGGGGGGCAGGGGGTGGATGGACTGATTGAAGGGGGTCACATAGTACAAATTTCCAGTTATAATATAAATGAGTCCAGGGGATATAATGTACAACATAGTGACTATAAATAATACTGTATTGCATATTTGAAAGTTGCTAAAAGAGTAGATCTTAGAAATTGTTATCATAAAAAAGATATAGCTCTGTATGGGGACAGACATTAACTAGGCTTATTGTACTGATCATTTCACAATATAAACAAATATCAAATGATGTCATACACCTGAAACTAATGTTATATGTCAATTATACTTCATCTAAAAAA
>JAQQAC010012713.1:0-13546 GCA_029783875.1 Phataginus tricuspis
CAATGATTTGACCATTAATAAAATCATGGAAAACGATGGAACAGAGATAATTTTACCTGATTACCTCTTCAGTAGAGTGGTTTTTGAGTCTTTTTTGGATTAAACTTCTGTGAGATAAAGCTATGTGGTCTTTTTTATATAAAGTTGCATGTGCACCACATACACACACACACACACACACACACACACAGAGTTTTGTGGTCTTTTTCATATAGTTGCATGTGCACCACACACACACACAACGTTTTCAAACTGTACAAAAGACCGGAAGTTAAAAACCCCTACTATACACAGAGGACCACCACTAATCCATCCAAAAATATAAAATATCTGATTTGTAAAATACATCTAAGGATCTTAAACTTTCCCTTAGACATCCAGATGCAAAGTTTAAAAATGTTCACCAACAGTCATTCTTCAAGCGTGCGCTTCCTTGGGCTTTACCTTTGTACTAAGGGTTCAATGGGTGAAGACTATTTTAACATAAACCGTAAATAATTTTAAAACCATCAGAAAAAGAACGTAAATTAAAAGTAAACGAATCATTAAGGAAGAGTTCTTGTAAACACTAAAGCCTTTACAAGTTGCTTGAGTAGTTGCATCACACATCCTGATCTGATCCAAGATGATCTAATAAGTGCACGTAAATGCACCACAGAGAGTATTTGTATTTGCTGGTACACATGACACTTTGATCAAAATTAGTCTTCCTTCTAATTCTCAACCCTGCGTATTAGAATCACCCGAGGAGACTTTGAACCATTGCGGGTCTTGCCCAAGCACAGACCGGTTTGCAGAAACTTAACGTCCCCATTACTATTTTAATGGAGCGAAATTCATCTAAAACATCTTCAGGTATAAAAGAAAACAAAGTAATAGCGAAAACTCCTTGGGTAGGAACTACTGAAAGTCTTAAATACAGTAATATATGTTAAATAAGTCTTAAAATACTGTGCCTCAAAGGACTCGCAAGGAAATTTTTTTTTTTTGAGGAACTTTTTCGTCCCAAACCTAGTAGGGCAAGTCGGTGCCTAGCTTAAGTCACTACTGTTCCTCCTCTATCTTAACGACTGCCTTGACTCGGGCTTATCAATGAACCGAACACTGTAGACGCCCGTTGTCACACGTACCCGAGGGCACGTCAGGAGGAATACCCCGCACGCAGGGCAGGGCTGGGCTTCTGAGGGTGGCTCGGCGGAGGGCCTCTAACCAAGCCTCTTCCATTCTCGGCCTTGCGTCCCCCGCGCCCATTTCGGCAGCGCCGGAGCCAAGCTCGGCCCGAGCCAATTAAAGTGTCACTTCGCGCTCGCGGTCCTTCCACAGAAAGAGGAGGGACGGAGGCGCCTCCCCCGCACACACGCGTCTTCCCCGCTCTTCCCGTTCCCCCCCTCCCCGGGCCCCCAGCCAAGGGCCTTTCCCGGCGGCTCGGGGCGGACGCGCCCTTACCAGCCGCCCCTTCTCTGACAGCACGCGCACCGACTGGGCCCCGAAACACGTCAGCCCGTCGTCTTTCTCCTCCGCCGTCAGCGCGGCTGGCAGGCGCCTCCCTAGAAGGGTCCGGTCGCCACGCAGCGGAGAAAGAGAAGCAGGGCCCTGGCGTCCTCTCGACATCGGTAGCGGTGGCTCAGGGGCCGTCATTTCCCTGGGAGAAACAGGACAGCGACTCCTGAGGGAGAAGCTGCGGTGAAAAAAAAACGTTCATCAGCCAAGGCTGAGGTAAATGAGTACTTTTCCGCTTCGCGCTAAGGATTCTGGAAACAAGGACATACCGCGAGAGATGGTCGCTTTCTCGTGACACCTGCACCACCGACGAGGGACACCTCCTCAGAGACCGCGTCTTCAGACTGAAGCGTGAGGTTCTGCCGTGACGGGAAAGCAGAGTGATATGAATTTCAGGTACCTGCTGAAGTCATTAGAAACAAAAATTCTCCCGAGAGAGTCGTGAGGTTTTAAAAAGCTGTCAAAGAAGTAATGAGGGCCCTCAGCCGCGTGAAGGAAAGGGGCTGTGAACCCAAGGACGGAAGATGTCAGCGCGGCGCACGTGCGCCGAGGAGCCGGTGTGGGCGTGGCGCCGGCGGGGCGGGGCTGCGCGGGTGGGCGGCTCATCCTGGCTGAGCGTGAAGGCGGAAGCGCGTGTGGCTGGCGTGCGGGGGCGGCGGCTTCGTGGGCGGCTGGGGGCTGTGCTGACAGGTTTAGGGTTGTAAGGCCTGAAGTTCTTTCTTCAGCTCAGTAAGGACCACGTGGGCAGAAGTCAATTTAAGGGAAAAACATTTGAGACGGAAACGTGATTTGTGCTCTTGACTCGCGGTGTATATAGCTAATAGGCTCCGGCGTTTATTACACGGAATTGTACTCGAGAGAGAGAGAGGCCCTAATAAACCTACGAATACTATAAGTATGTCTTCACACCAAGTAAAGGGTAGGTACGCCTCCCCATTTCGGTTAAGGTCATGTCCACAGAGGTTTAAATCACACGGCTAGTAAATGGCAGAGCTGGGATGTGACTCTGCTAGTGTGACTGGGCTTTCCGCTCATCCGCTAGGCTGCCCGGTTTCCGAATGGAGTGAGGAGGCAGAGATCATCCAAACGAGTCAGAAATGTCTCCTTACTCCTTACAACAGTGGGCCTTGAGGTTTCTAGAGCAAGGTGTTCTCGGTGCAGCTACACAGCCTAAAATGCCTCTTCTCTTATTTGCTACTTGATTCGATTTTAAAGATAAGAGCAGTAAACAATACTTCCAAGCTCTGCTCTCATGGAGCGTCAGATAGGGAGCGAGAGAGGAACAGACATTAGTAAAAACTGGAAAAAACATGGGGAAAACCCCTCAAATTGTCAGGTATGCAAAGCCAGAGAAGGGAGCCCTGTAGGTTTGTTTGGAATCTTAGTTATTCAAAGAGCAATTGGAAACTGACAGGTTCCTTTAGTAGAGGTGTGTGTGTGTCTGTCTATGTGTCTGTGTGTGTAATGATTAAATGTCAGATGTGAAAATTTCTCTTTGGTTGCACTTGTCATAAAACAAAAGTCAACTGAGTGTATTTAAAGATGTAATTGGCTTTATTAAGTGGTTCATGAATCGGGCAGCATCCTAAGAAGTAGAGACATGCTCCCAGGAATTGTACAAAATGGAAGATTTTTATAAGAAAGAGGTTGGGGTGAGGAAATTGGTAGTAAAAGAAAAGTTTGTTTCAGGCAAGGGCACCCTCCCTTAGGGGGAATGGCAAGGTGTCTCATGTAGACGACCTCATCTTTTTTTGTGGGATGGAGAGGGCTCATGTTGCAGATTACCTTATGGTGCTGACCAGAAAGTTCTTGATTGCCAGCTTATTCCTGGAAGAAGTTGAAACTGTAATTAAGTCTCGTTCGGAGGGCAAATGACTCCATTTGGGCTTTCTTTTTTTAGCGTGATTCATCCTCGTCGTCATCAGATCCCCTTCTATCACTGAGTATCTTCGGAGCAGCTTTTTTTTTTTTTTCATTTGGTTTGCAATCCCCAGTTCTCCTCACTCAGTCATGTGTCCGTTGGACATCCCTTTCTATCTCCAAACTGCTTATTGTTTGTCACATGAAGCCAGGAGACCTGCAGGGGCCTATTTTTGGAAGGCCTTGAAGAACTAAAGTGAAATAAGAAGTTTATTCCATTTATTTTCTGACTTTTTTAAAAATTAAGACATAACGGATATATAACTATATTAGTTTCAGGTATGCAGCATAATGAATCGATATTTGCATACACTGTGAAATGGTCACCACAGTAAGTCTTAGTAACATCTGTCACCTTACATAGTTACAAAAAACTCTTTGTGCTTGTGATGAGAACTTTTGTTACTCTCTCAGCAATTCTGAAATATTCAATACAGTATTACTCAGTATAGTCATCATGCTGTACATTACATCCCCAGGAGGTATTTATCACTGTAAACTTGTACCTTTTGACCCTTTTCACTCATTTCTCCCATCCCCCACCCCGGGCCTCTGGCAACCACCAATTTGTTCTCTGTGTTTATGAGCGTGGGTATTTTTTGTTTTTTGTTTTTTTTGTTTCCTTTAGATTTAACATATAAGTGAGATCATGCAGTATCTTTCCCTGTTTGACTTATTTAACTTATAATGCCCATGAGGTTCATCCATGTTGTTGCAAATGGCAAGATTTCATTCTTTTTTATGGCTGAATAATATTCCCCTCTGTGTGTATACGTGTGTGTGTTTGTGTGTATTACATGTCACCTGTTTTTTATCCATTCCTCTATCAGTGGACACTTAGGTTGTTTCCTTGTCTTGCTAGTATAAATAACGCTGAAGTAAACATGGAGGTGCCCTACAAGATAGCTTTACTCCCACCAAACTTTGCTTAAGAAGTAAGTATATTAAAGGCCGATAGTTTAGGGTTATTTATTTATTTATTTTACCATAAGCAAAGCCTATTCAATCATGATTAAAAATACATTCTGTGATGGTCCATTTTATGTTTCGTCTTGACTGGCCACAGGGTGCCCAGATTAATCATTATTTCTGGGTGTGTATCTGAGGATAAGATGGTAATCATGATGAGCATTTCATTATTTCTGGGTGGGTATCTGAGGTAAGATGATAAGCATTTGGATAGGTGGACTCAGTATATTGCCCTCTCCATTGTAAGTGGGCATCACAAAATACCTTGAGGGCCTGAAAGAACAAAAGATGGAAGAAGGAAGAATCCACTCCTTGGAATTTACCCAAAGAACACAACTTCTCAGATTCAAAAAGACATATGCCTTTGTTTATTGCAGCACTTTTTACAATAGCCAAGATATGGAAGCAACCTAAGTGTCCATCAGTAGATGAATGGATAAAGAAGAGGTGGTACATATACACAATGGAATACTATTCAGCCATAAGAAGGAAGCAGATCCTGCCATTTGCAATAACATGGATGGAGCTGGAGGATATTATGCTCAGTGAAATAAACCAGACAGAGAAAGACAAGTGCCAAATGATTTCCCTCATTTGTGGAGTGTAACAATGAAGCAAAACTGAAGGAACAAAATAGCAGCAGACTCAGAGACTCCAAGAAGGAACTAGTGGTTACCAAAGGGGAGGGGTGTGGGATTCCATCCTGTTTGTGATCCAGATCTATACTCTGTCTGCTGATAAAAGCAGCACTGATTTTTCCTCAATGCTTGGGCAGCTGTATCTTCTCACATCCTGCCTTAGAGGTGCTGCTTTTTCTGTCACTTTTGTTACCTATAAAGATCCTGGAAAATCTAGTTTTTCCTTGCCTCCTTATGTTTGTTTTTTCTGTCAGACAGTGATACTCTTGGGCTTCTTCTCTAAGATTCCTCTCTCCTTCCTACTTACCTCCTTTGTAATTGATCTGCTGTCACACTCACTTTTTTACCCTGTGCTTTTTCTCTGGCAGGTATTTTGGTTATTGTCTTAGACTTTCCCCACCTTTCCCTTGCAGGTATTTTTTAGTTCATCACAACTTCACACCCTTTTTCTCCCCATTATCAATCATCTTGGAGAAGGTTTTCTCTCAGGAATTCTCTTGGCTCAAATATCTTGTTAGTCTCTTCAGTGTGGCTACCAACTTGATAAAGGTTTTATTGTCTTGTGTTGGAACAGTGTACATCAAACTGCATGTTCAACACAGGAATTTGAAGAATTTTGTTTTTCCAATTCAGTGATTATTTAAAAAAGTAATGTAAGCATATTCAGGATCACCTGGGTGCCAATTTTATAGCCAAATACCATTAAAAAAATTTCAGTACATACAGCTACGTGTATGATTACATAGGCACCAAAGAGAATAGTAGGCTTCTAAGTGGAGGCTGCATGACATCATGGGGTATTGTACAGATGAATGTTTTTCAGTAAGTCAAACACCGAGAGCTAATGGGAGAAGTGAGTCACCACAGCCGAACTAAAACAAACCTGGACTAGAGCAATTAATACAATGCCTAGTTTAAACCAAATCACATTAGTTAATTTAATGTAGTTAATTTGAATGTTATTCATTTTTGCATTTGATTATAATTAATTAATAACCTTTTAGTTGTATTGAAGTTATATATAGAAGGATTTTGTAACTTTGAGGATATTTATATAACATTATGATAAATCAATTTGTCAAATTTCTGCTTCCAGCCAAGATGGAGTAACAGGGACTAGACTTACCCTTCTGCTTGAGACAACTTAGAAAGTGTACAGAATATATAGAACAATAATTCTTGAGAGTGACATCAGGCAATGAAGGCTAGTATTCTCTAGGAGATGGAAAACAAGCACAGTGAGTGCTATGATTGCCTCAGCCGACTACCAGGGGAAAGTTTCCAGGCCGTGGCATAGGGAAGGGAAATGGAGGGAGAGCCTGGTGAAGTCCCTGAGTGGAGGATACTGACAGCTTGAGTGGTCTGGGTGGCTAGAGCTTGCAGGACAGAGTGCTGGAGAGAGGAGAGAAAGGGAACATCAGAAAGAGAAGTCCAGAGGCCTGTAGAGGGTTCCCTTCATATATTCAGGAAAGTACTGAGGAGTGCATGCACATGAAAAAACTACCTGGGAATGTGGAAGATTCACCCAAGAGGATTAGAGGAAATAGTACTTGGCGCTCATGCAGGGCCAGGAAATGTACTTGTCCACAGCCTACTCCAACCCCCCAGCCAAATTAAAAAACCCCATGATTCACAGGACATTGTAAGGAATGCTCAGAATGGTCATGCCTCAGAAGTGGGAAAATAATTAGCTCTGGAATAAATGCTGATTTGGTCCCATCTAAAATTTTAAAAGAGATCTAAAAGGGCCAAAGTGTCTCCTACAGATTTAATAGAACCTACGTCAAAGCTGTTTACAAGAATACAAAGATATCCAGTCACTAACAAGGTAAAAAATACAATGGCACCCAATAAAAAATTACCAGGCAATCAGTGCTGTAGAAAAATATCCATAATTATAAGAAACATAAACCAATAGAAACTAAGAACTGACAAAGATATGATCTTCCAACAACATTAATATAATATGACTATAATCCAGAGATTACAAAAGCTAGAGGAAGGATTGTATATGTTAATTAGAGACAGGGAAGATATAAAAAAAAGGTCCAAGTAGAATGTTGAGAAATTTTTTTAAATGCTGAGATAAAAAATTCACTCATAGAATTAAAGACAGATGCATAGATTAGTAAACTTGAAGACATAGCAGTAGAAACAGTCCCAAATGAAACAGAAAAATGAATTTTAAAAGGTTAACAGACTGTCAATAAATTATGGGACAACTGCAAGCAGTTTAAAATATATGTAACTGGAGTCCATGAAGGAGGGGGATAGAAAAATATTTGATGAAATGATGGCAAAAATATTACATTTAATAAAAAATATAAGCCCAAAATTCTAAAAACTGGGCAGCTACATGTAAAAGAATGAAACTGGATTATTGTCTAACTCCATACACAAAAGTAAACTCAAAATGGATCAAAGACCTGAATGTAAGTCATGAAACCATAAAACTCAGGGAAGAAAACATACGCAAAAATCTCTTGAATATAAACATTAGCAACTTTTTCCTGAACACATCTCCTCAGGTAAGGGAAACAAAAATAATTATGAACAAATGGGACTACACCAAGCTAAAAAGCTTCTGTACAGCAAAGGACACCATTAGCAGAACAAAAAGGCATCCTATAGTATGGGAGAATATATTCATAAATGACTTATCTGTTAATGATGCCAGGGTAAACTTGTTCACGAAGCCGAAGAATGAGCTTCACACTCTCAAGGTAGAAGAGCAAGGTACAGGCTTTTATTTAGAGATAAAGTGAAAGGACAGAGCTCCCAGCTCACACCAGGAGGGTCAAGAGAGTCCGGTGTGGTGCGTTGCCTAGGGGTTTTATGGGCAGGTGAGCATTTTTCTAGATCATGAAAAAAAGGCTTAGGGGTGTGGACTTGTTAAGTAGTGTCTGAATATCTATAATTAACTTTACACAAGGAATTTCCTGCCTGACTTTTCTCTGGGACACCTGCGTCCTGGCCTAGGAGCATATCAAAAGGCAGCCTGCCCAGCCCCAAAGGTGGGCTGAGATATGGTCTGTTTGCTAAAGAGCGAGTTAAAATTCTTACTTCTTAAACTTCCTGGGTGTTAAAATGCAATCTTATCTTTAAGGTAGAATCTTCCTTGCCTTTTAATATGTTGTTTACAGCTGGGTCTGCATGCTAAATTAGTTGCCCAGTTTGTAAAATCACCCCATCAGATCTGAAAGAGGAAAGACAGCACATAGGCCTGGGCCTTTTAGCATGCTAAAGTGAAACTTACAAATGATTAGCATAATAAAAACATGGGCTACTCTTCTTTATCCGGGGAACACCAACTGATCTTACTGAAGAATGACCCTAGAGCTTAATGTTTAACACAAGAGTTTTGGTAGGGGGTTTCCTTGCATGTAGGTACATTGCCCTGACTGCAAATATCCTGCCTTGCTTTTTCCAGAGGCCCTCCCCCTACTCTGACTAAACCCACAGTCCCTGTCTCATGAAGGGGTTAACATCAAAAATATATAAAGAGGTCACATGCCTCAACACCCAAAAAACAAATAACCTGATTAAAAAATGTGTGGAGGATCTGAACAGACACTTCTCCAAAGAAGAAATTCAGGTGGCCAACAGGCACATGAAAAGATGCTCCACATTGCTAATCATCAGGGAAATGCAAATTAAAACCACAATGTGATATGACCTCACATCAGTTAGGATGGCCAAATCCAAAAGACAAGAAACGACAAATGCAAGGATGCAGAGAAAGGGGAACCCTCCTACAGTCTTGGTAGGAATGTAAATTAGTTCAACTACTGTGGAAAGCAATATGGAGGTTCCTTAAAAAACTAAAAATAAAAATACCATTTGACCCAGGAATTCCACTCCTAGGAATTTACCAAAGAAAACAAGATCCCAGATTCAAAAATACAAATGCACCCCTATGTTTATCACAAAACTATATATAATAGCCAACATAAGGAAGCAACCGAAGTTTCCATCAGTAGATGAATGGATAAAGCAGATGCGGTACATATACACAATGGATTATTCAGCCATAAGAAGAAAACAAATTCTACCGTTTTCAACAACATGGTTGGAGCTAGAGGGTATTATGCTCAGTGAAATAAACCAGGCAGAGAAAGACAAGTACCAAAAAATTTCCCTCATTTGTGGAGTATAACAACAAAGCAAAACTGAAGGAACAAAACAGCAGCAGACTCACAGACTCCAAGAAGGGACTAGCAATTACCAAAGGGAAAGGGGGTGGGGAAGGCAGTGGGGAGGGAGGGAGAGGGGGATTAAGGGGCATTATAATTAGCACTCACAATATAGGTAGGTCATGGGGAAGGCAGCATAGCATGGAGAAGACAAGTAATGACTCTATAGCATCTTACTACGCTGATGGATGGTGATTGCAATGGGGTGGGGGGGGACTTGATAACATGAGTGAATGTTGAAACCACAATGTTGCTCATGTGAAACCTTCATAAGATTCTATTATCAATGATACCTAATAATATATATGCCCACAATTCTAAGAATTTCAACAAACCCCAAGCACAAGAAGCATGAAGAGAACTACACGAAGGTAGATCATGTTAAGTTGTCAAAATCAGTGATAGAAAATCTTAAAAGTAGTCAGAAAAAGAAGACACATTACATACAGAAGAACAAAGAAGAATGACTACAGCCTTCTCAAAATTAATGTAAGCAAGATAACTGGAGCAATATCTTTGAAGTGCCAAAAATTTGTAAGCAAAAGTATCTCTTAAAAATGAATGCAGAATACTTTTTTGGACCTATAGTCTCTGAAAGAATTAACCATCAATAGACATACACTATAAAAAATGTTAAAGTCCTTCAAGCAGAAGGAATATAAGGCCAAGGAAATCTAGAACTTCACAAGGGAATAAAGAACACCAAAAGTGGTAACTCCATGGACAAATATGTTTTCTCCTTACTTCTAGAAGCTTTTTAAAAGATATGGACTGTTAAAACAAAAATAATAATTTTGTGTGGAGTTTATAATGTACAAGTAAACTACATAAGAACAGTATCACAAAGGCTGGGAGGAGAGAAATGAGAATATACTATTGTAAGTTTCTTAAGCTATATGTGAAGTAGTGGAATTGGTTCTTGTTCTGTGAGTGTACCCTAACTGATACAGGCTCCACGATAAATTTGTTGGGCTTTCGAATGAGATTGCATTAAATCTGTAGATCCATTTGGAGTCATTTTATTCATAAACATGGTATGTCTCTCCATTCACTTGTCTTTAAAATCTTCTAATAAAGTATTATCATTTTTTTCCATAAAGACTTAGGCTTCTTCTGCTATTCCTAGTTACTTTATATTTTTGTTGCTATTGAGTATTCTTAAATAGACTTCTGTTTTAGAGCAGATTTAAGTTCACAGCAAAATTGAGCAGAAGATACAGAGATTTCCCATATGTGTCCCTGTTCCACATCCATACAGCCTCTACCACTATCAACAACGTATGCCAGAGTAGTACATTTCTTACAGTGAACATACAGTGACATCATTATCACCAAAAGTCCACTCAAATTGGTTACATTTGAGTTCACTCTTGGTATTACACATTCTTGGGCAAATGTATAATAACATGTTTCCACCATTATAGTAGCATCCAGAATAGTGGCACTGCCTTAAAATTTCTTGATGCTGCACTGATTCATCCTTCAATCCCCCAACCCCTGGCAACCACTGATCATTTTATTGTTACCATCATTTTGCCTTTTCCAGAATGTCATATATTTGGAATAATAAATTATAGCCTTTTCAGATTGACTACTTTCACTTAGTAATATGTAATTCAGTTCCTCCATGTCTCTATGGCATGATAACACATTTTCTTTTAGCACTGAGTAGTATTCCACTGTCTGGATGTATCACAGTTCATTTATCCATTCAACTTGCTGGAGGACATTTTGGTTGCTTCCAAGCTTTGGCAATTATTGAGTAAACCTGCTATAAACATCTATGTGAAAGTTTCTGTGTGGACATACATTTTCAGTTCCTTTGGATAGATACCAAGAAATGAGATTTCTGAATCACAGGGTAAGAGTATGTTTAGTTTTGTAAGAACCAAACTGTCTTCCCAATTGGCTGTACCATTTATAGTCTCATCAGCAATGAATGAGAGTTCCTGTTGCTCCACATCCTCACCAGCATTTGTTGTTGCCTGTGTTTGGGATTTTGGTCATTCTAACGGCTGTGTAGTGGCTGAGTGTGTCTTTCTAAAGTTTCAGTTTTTCTAACTGCTTGTTGCTGTTGTGTATTGATTTTGCATTTTGATCTTATAACCAGCAAATTTGTCATGCTATTAATTCTAATAATGTGTCTGTAGATTCTTTCGTGTCTTCTATTTAGGCAATCCTATCATTTGTGAGTAGTGGCAGTTTGTTTCTCCCTTTAAATCCTTATTACTATTATGTAAAAAGGAGGATTTTCAGTTATAACCTGAAGGAATCTGGCTATAATATGAATAGTAAAAATTTGAGACTTCTGTTATAAGGCTCCATCAAAACAGACCACTGCTTTTATTGTTTACATTTACCAACAGGCAGATCATAAATGGTCATGAACTTGTAGCCAGAGAGGTTCTTTAACAATTTCTCTAAGATTCTCAAAGACTAGATTTTGATTCTCAGAACTCTTTTTGATGTTACTAAGGCAAACTTAGGAGCACCAATGACAAACAACAAATGCATTTCCCATAAAGAGAAGCAGGAGTCTTTCCCACTAGACACCACAGAGTCGCAGAGACATGGTTCACCTGTTTCCATTTCCTTTACCCCAGGTGGCTCCTGATGCAGAGCCTGAGCCTCTAGTCCTACCTTAGCTAAGCAGGATATTTTGACAGATTAAATGTATCTTCTTCCCATCAAGCAGGACTCCATTTCTGTGTCTGCACAAAATGAGGGGCCGCGTGTGTCAGATGGGAAGAGAAGGGATTAGAGGATCAGGGAAGCTGGGTGGTGCAGCAGGGGAGACATAGGTTCTGAGTTGTGGGGAAGGGAAAGGGAAAAAAAATAGTAAGGATGTTTACTTGCCCATAAAATGTCACATTTGGGGAAAACAGCAAAGCATAAAAATACTTAGTTACCCAGGGTTCAATCACTATTGGACTTACATTTTTTTATGAGTATAAAAGTAGAGATGGATAAGTAAATATTAAAAAAAATAAAATTAGGGTCATAATCAATATAATTGTCTAGTTCCCATCCCCTACTTATATGACCATTTCCTCATATAAGTATAAATTCTTCAAAAATGTTGTATTTAGACTTCCGGGAATATGGCGTCGTGAACGGACCAGCAGAAAAATTCCTCCCAACATTATATTTATTCACGAAAATACAGCAAATACAACTATCCCTAAAAGAGAGACCAGAATACACAGGAAAGTGCACAGCGTACAGCTACACCACTGAGAACTTGGCAGCCGGTGAGGCGGAGGGGATACGGAGCGGCGACCCGGTGGGACCGAGCGCTCCCCACCCCCAGAGCTCCGGCGGCCAGACACTCCGGACAGAGGACTCGGCACCTGGCGAGGCGGGACGGAAACGCAATCCAGCGAGACCAGAGTGCCCCTCCACCCCAGCACTCCGGCGGGAGTCCCAGCAAGGCGGGTAAGGAGCCGCGAGCGGACCGAGCGCTCCCCTCCCACAGCGCTCCAGCAGGAGGAGAGGATTCAGAGCCGGGAGGGAGTGGAAGTCTGCGCCGGGAGCGCCGACACACAGCCGGCGGTGTAGCGGAAATAGGAGAGACAGAGGGCACAGGGTCCCAGCCCGGAACGTGCAAGTTAACCGCGGCAGGCTCTGGGAAGGAAAAAGAAAGGAGAAAAAAGGGAAGAAAAGCGCGCACTCTACCTCAGCGGTTTTAAAGAGACAGGAGCTCAGTAGAGGGGCCGGATAGTCCTGGGGAGCTTTGGACCCCTTGGCTGGCGACTGGGAAAGGGTGCCCGCCATTGAGACCCCCACGTAGATCAACAGCTTACCATTCGGTCCCAACCCAGCAAGAACTATAGAGTGGCGCTGAAATAGTGGAGCAACAGCGCCACCTACAGCACTCGCGCGGAATCCACTCTCAGTGGCTTTTTTTTTGTTGTTGTTGTTATTGTTTTTCTCGCATTTCTTTTCCTTTTTTTCTTTCCCTCTCTTTCAACAGCCTCCCATTCATTCTCACCCGGCCACAGCTTTAAAGGGCCGTGTGGAGCAACGTGGCCACAACTCTGGAATAGTGGAGCAATAGCGCCACCTACAGCATTCACACAGAAACCACCTCCGGTGGACGTTTTGGTGTTTTGTTGTTGTTGTTGTTGTTCTTGTTGTTGTTGTTGCTGTTTTCTTTTACATGTTGCTGCCTTCTCTTTTTCTTTCTTTTCTTTCCTTTCTCTCTCCTTTTACTTTTTTATTATTAGTAGAAATTTCTTTTTTTTATTTTCTGTCCTTTCTTATCTCTCCTTGCTACCAACAACCAATTCTATAGTCATGAGAAGACAGAAGAATATGATACAGACA
>JAQQAC010012715.1:0-11203 GCA_029783875.1 Phataginus tricuspis
CCTTTGCTGCATCCCAGAGATTTTTTTGGTGTTGAATTATTGTTGTCATTTGTCTCCATATATTGCTTGATCTCTGTTTTTATTTGGTCATTGATCCATTGATTATTTAGGAGCATGTTATTAAGCCTCCATGTGTTTGTGGGCTTTTTCATTTTCTTTGTGTAATTTATTTCCAGTTTCATACCTTTGTGATCTGAGAAGCTGGTTGGTACAATTTCCATCTTTTTGAATTTACTGAGGTTCTTTTTGTGGCCTAGTATATGATCTATTCTTGAAAATGTTCTGTGCGCACTTGAGAGGAATGTGTATCCTGTTGCTTTTGGATGGAGTTTTCTGTAGATGTCCGTTAGGTCCATCTGTTCTAATACATTGTTCAATGCCTCTGTCTCTTTACTTATTTTCTGTCTGATTGATCTGTCCTTTGGAGTGAGTGGTGTGTTGAAGTCTCCTAAAATGAATGCGCTGCATTCTATTTCCCCCTTTAATTCTGTGAGTGTTTGTTTCACATATGTAGGTGATCCTGTATTGGGTGCATAGATATTTATAATAGCTATATCCTCTTGTTGGACTGACCTTTTTATCATTATGTAATGTCCTTCTTTGTCTCTTGTTACTTTCTTTGTTTTGAAGTCTTTTTTGTCTGATACAAGTACTGCAACTCCTGCTTTTTTCTCCCTATTAGTTGCATGAAATATCTTTTTCCATCCCTTTACTTTCAGTCTGTGTATGTATTTTGGGTTTAAAGTGAGTCTCTTGTAGGCAGCATGTAGATGGGTCTTGTTTTTTTATCCATTCAGTGACTCTGTGTCTTTTGATTGGTGCATTCACCATTTACATTTAGGGTGATTATCGATAGGTATGTACTTATTGCGATTCCAAGCTTTAGATTTTTGGTTACCAAAGGTTCAAGGGTAGTTCCCTTACTATCTAACAGTCAAATTTAACTCACTTCCTATACTATTACAAACACACCCTAAAGGTCCTTTTTTTTTTTCCTCCTTTTTCTTTTTCTTCCTCCTCCATTCTTTGTGTGTTATGAATCATATTCTGTACTCTTTGTCTATCCCTTGGGTGACATCCATTTAGCCTTAGGAGTACTTCTATCTATAGGAGTCCCTCCAAAATGCACTGTAGAGGTCATTTGTGGGAGGTAAATTCTCTCAGCTTTTGCTTATCTGAAAATTGTTTAATCCCTCCTTCAAATTTAAATGATAATCTTGCTGGGTAGAGTATTCTTGGTTCAAGGCCCTTCTGCTTCATTGCATTAAATACATCATGCCACTCCCTTCTGGCCTGTAAGGTTTCTGTTGAGAAATCTGATGATAGCCTGATGGGTTTTCCTTTGTATGTGATCATTTTTCTCTCTCTAGCTGCTTTTAAAAGTCTGTCTTTATCCTTGATCTTTGCCATTTTAATTATTATATGTCTTGATGTTGTCTTCCTTGGGTCCCTTGTGTTGTGAGATCTGTGCACCTCCATGGCTTGAGAGACTATCTCCTTCCCCAGATTGGCGAAGTTTTCAGCAACTACCTCCTCAATGACACTTTTTATCCCTTTTTCTCTTTCTTCTTCTTCTGGTACCCCTATATGCAAATATTTTTCCATTTCTATTGGTCACACAGTTCTCTCAATATTCTTTCATTCTTAGAGATTCATTTTTCTCTCTGTCCCTCAGCTTCTTTGTATTCCTCTTCTCTGATTTCTATTTCATTTACCATCTCTTCTACTACATCTAATCTGCTTTAAAATCCCTCCAGTGTATGTTTCATTTCAGATATGGAATTTCTTAATGATTGAATCTCCATCTTAAATTCGTTCCTGAGTTTTTAAATATTTTTCTGTACCTCAATAGGCATGTTTATGGTTTTTATTTTGAACTCTCTGTCAGGAAGATTGGTGAGTTCAGTTTCATTTGGCCCTTTTTCTGGGGTTTGTGAGATTTTGGTCTGAACCAGGTTCTTTTCACCTTTCATATTTCTGTGTGGTGCCCTCTAGTGCCCAGAGGCTCCAGTCTCTGGAGCTGCTCAGTCCCTAGAGTGAGGTTGGGGGTCATTGGGGAGTGGAGCTGGTGCCTGGGGTGGGGAAGAAAGATCAATTTCCTCATTCCCATCTGCGGTGCCTGTCTCTAGTATCACGGCCAGTGGGCCGAGCACACAGGTGCTAAGCCTCTGCACTCAGCATCTCCAGCTGGTCCCGGCGGCCCCCCCCCCCCCCGGCTGGCCTGACGCCAGTGCAGTGACTGCTGGTTTGCGAGGCAGTGCTTTCAGGCCAGGAGGAAGGCTCGGCAGTCTATGTGTCACAGTGGGGTGGCCTCAGAGCTGAGCAGCCAGCCAGCGGAATGGAGCGCCTGGAGGTCCTCAAAATTCCCAACCTGCTGGGCAGAGCATGCTCAGACGACCTTGTCCAGGTCTCCCTTCCCCCACACAGCAAGCTCTGTGCAACCCCTACCCCTTCAACAGTGTTGAATTATTGTTGTCATTTGTCTCCATATATTTCTTGATATGTTTTTATTTTTGCATTGATTCCTTGGTTATTTAGAAGCATGTTGTTAAGCCCCCATGTGTTTGTGGTATTTTTCATTTTATTGACATAATTTATTCCTAGTTTCATACCTTTGTGGTCTGAGAAGCTGGTTGGTCCAATTTCAGTCTTTTGAATCTACTGAGGTTTTTTTTGTGGCCTAGTATATGATCTATTCTTGAAAATGTTCCATGTGCACTGAGGAGAATGTGTATCCTGCTTCTTTTGAATGGAGTGTTCTGTAGATGTCTGTTAGGTTCATCTGTTCTAATGTGTTGTTCAGTGCCTCTTACTCATTATTTTCTGTCTGGTTGATCTGTCCTTTGGAGTGAGTGGTGTGTTGAAGTCTCCTAAAATGAATACATTGCATTCTATTTTCCCCTTTAATTCTGTTAGTATTTGTTTCACATATGTAGGTGCTCCTGTGTTCATAGATGTTTATAATGGTTATATCCTCTTGTTGGACTGACCTTTTTATCATTATGTAATGTCCTTCTTTGTCTCTTGTTACTTTCTTTGTTTTGAAGTCTATTTAGTCTGACACAAGTACTGCAACTTCTGCTTTTTTCTCCCTATTAGTCGCATGAAAGATCTTTTTCTATTCCTTCACTTTTAATCTGTGTATGTCTTTGGGTTTGAGGTGAGTCTCTTCTCTGCAGCATTTAGAGGGGTCTCATTTTTTTATCCATTCAGTGACTGTATGTCTTTTGATTAGTGCATTCAGACCATTTACATTTAGGGTGATTATCGATAGGTTATGAACGTATTGCCATTGCAGGCATTAGATTCGTAGTTACCAAAGGTTCAAGGTAACTTCCTTACTATTGAACCATCTAACTTAACTCACTTAGTATGCTATTACAAACACAATCTAAAGAGGTTTTTTTTCCTCCTTTTTCTTCCTCCTCAATTCTTCATGTATTAGGTATCAGATTCTGTACTTTTTATCCCTTGACTTACCTTTGGGGTAGTTGATTCAATTTTGCATCTGCTTTGTAATTAATTTTTCTATTTACTGTGGTTTTATTACCTCTGGTGACAGCTATTTAGCCTTAGGAGCACTTCCATCTATAGCAGTCCCTCCAAAATAAACCATAGAGACAGTTTGTGGGAGGTAAATTCTCTCAGCTTTTGCTTATCTTGAAATTGCTTAATCCCTCCTTCAAATTGAAATGATAATCTTGCTGGATAGAGTATTCATGCTTTGAGGCCCTTCTGCTTCACTGTATTAAATATATCATGCCACTCCCTTCTGGCCTGCAAGGTTTCTGTTGAGAATTCTGATGTGTTTTCCTTTATATTTGATCTTTTTTCTCTCTCTGGCTGCTTTTAATAGTCTGTCCTTATCATTGATCTTTACTATTTTAATTATTATATGTCTTGGTGTTGTCTTCCTTGGGTCCCTTGTGTTGGGAGATATTTGCACTTCCATGAGCTGACATACTATTTCTGTTCCAGATTTGGGAAGTTTTCAGCAATTGCATCCTCAAGGACACTTTCTATCCCTTTTTTCTCTCTCTTCTCTGGTACGCTTGTAATGCAAATATTGTTCCATTTGGATTGGTCAAACAGTTCTCTCAATATTCTTTCATTTCTAGAGATCCTTTTTTCTCTCTTTGCCTCAGCTTCTTTGCATTCCTCTTCTCTACTTTCTGGTCCATTTACCGTGTCTTCTACTATATCTAATCTGCTTTTAAATCCCTCTGTTGTGTTTCATTTCTGATATTGTATTCTGTGATGATTTTTCTCCATCCAGAATTCTTCCCTGAGTTCTTAAATATTTTTCTGTACCTCCATGAGCATGTTTATGATTTTTATTTTGAAATCTCTTTCAGCAAGATTGATGGGTTCAGTTTCACTTGCCCCTTTTTTCTGGTGTTTGTGGGATTTTGTTTTGAACCAGGTTCCTTTGATGTTTCATTTTTGTATGTGGTGCCCTCCAGTGCCCAGAAGCTCTACTCTCTGGAGCTGCTCAGTCCCTGGAGCAATGACGGGGGTCACAGGATGGCAGCACTGGTGCCTGGGTGGAGGAAAGAACTGTTTCCTTCTTCCTGGCTGCTATGCCTATCTCCAGTGGCAGAACCAGTGAGCTGAGTACACAGATATAAGCCTGTATGCTTTGCATTTGTAGCTGCTGTATGCAGGGCTTCCCTCTGGCTAACCTGACACCAGGGCAGGGGATGCCTGTTTGCTAGCCTGTGCTAGCTGGCCAGGAGGAAGGTGCAGCAGGCTGCATATCATGGTGGGGGGCCTTGGAGCTGCTTAGCCAGCCAGAGTTTGGAGTGCCTGAAGCTCCTGAAAGTTCCCAACCTGCTAGGCAGAGTGTGCCCATAAAATTTTGTTCACCTGTCCTTTCGCCTGAGCAGTAAGCTCTGTGTAATCCTTGCCCTTTTATCAGCCCTCTCACTGTTAGGAAGTCTCTCAGACTGCCCACCTTTCTTTTGTCCAGAGCAGCCAGATGTGGATCCCTGTTTTCCACAAGTGCCTGGAATCTCAGTCTCCCCAGGTATTCTGCCTGTCTTAGCTTTCCAACACCACAACTCTCCAGAGCACCAATGTAGGTTCATGCTCCCAGAGCAGATCTCCAGGGCCGGGTGTTCAGTAGTCCTACACTTCTACCCCCTCCCCACTCCATTTCTCTTCCTCCCACTGGTGAGCTGGGGTGTGGGAAGGGCTTGGGTCCTGCCAGATCAAGGCTTTGGTATGTTACCCTGTTCCATGAGGTCTGTTCTTTTTTCCAGGTCCATTCAGTCTGTTGCTCTTTCAGAACTAGTTGTATTAATTATGTTTCCATATTATATGTGGTTCTGGGAGGAAGCCTCCATCTCACCTCATGCGTCCATCTTTAATCCTCTGCCCCCTTCTTTCATCTTATTTGTAGTCATTCTTCTTCTGCTTCGTCTTCTAGATAAAGCATCATTATCTTTCTCTATCTTAATTTTTTTTAATAATCAAGTCAAAGGAACAGGTCCTCTTCCTTAATTCATTAATTCAGCAGATATTTATTAAATGGCTCCTACACACAAGAAACAATCCTAGGCAATCTAGAAACTGGAATGGACAGGCAGATGTTCCTACCCTCATACTTTAGAAGCAGGAAGCAAGCAATAAGCAACAAAATAGTAAAAATATATATCAAATCCATATATAAATGCTTTGGAGGAAATAATGTAAGGAAGAGTAATAGAGTATTGGGGGGTGGAGGGCATGCAGTTTAGGGTGCTCAGGGAAATCCCCAACAGAAAGATGACATTTAAGCAAGAACCAAAGGAGAAGATCACAGAGCCAGTGGCTATCAAGATCAAAATAACAGGTTCTTGGGCTCTGAGGTGGCACATGTCAGGAGTGTCCTAAGAACAACAAGGAGGACCCTGTGACTAGAACAGAGTAAGTAGGAAGGAAGGGGGCTCATAAAGGTGGACAGAGAACAGAGGAGGGGCCAGAATGTGTAGTACCTTCTTTGACATCCGCAGGGTAAGGAAGGAACATAAGCACAGAGGAACTTCATTTACTTTGACTTTTACTCTGACCATATAGGAAGCTTGTGGAGAATTTTCAGGAGGGTCATGAACACACTTGATCTGTATTTTCTTTTTTTTTTTTCTTTTTTTTTAATAATTTATTTTGGTATCATTAACCTACAATTACATGTACAATATTACGGTTATTAAACTACCCCCTTCATCATGTCCCCCCCACCAACCCCACTACAGTCACTGTCCATCAGCGTAGTGAGATGCTATAGAATCACTATTTGTCTTCTCTGAGTTGTACAGTCCTACCCATGCCCCCCCAATATTACATCTGCTAATCGTAATGCCCGTTTTTCCCTCATCCCTCCTTTACACCGATC
The DNA here is from genome assembly GCA_029783875.1 of Phataginus tricuspis. Lineage (NCBI taxonomy): Eukaryota > Metazoa > Chordata > Mammalia > Pholidota > Manidae > Phataginus > Phataginus tricuspis. The sequence continues at coordinate 6,374 of JAQQAC010012715.1, forward strand.
TTCCCCAGTCCCTTTCCCTTTGGTAACTATTAGTCCGTTCTTGGGTTCTGTGAGTCTGCTGCTGTTTTGCTCCTTCTGTTTTTTTCTTTGTTCTTATATTCCACATATGAGTGAAATCATTTGATACTTGACTTTTTCGGCTTGGCTTATTTCACTGAGCATAATACCCTCTAGCTCCATCCATGTTGTTGCAAATGGTAGGATTTGTTTTCTTCTTATGGCTGAATAATATTTCATTGTGTATATGTACCACATCTTCTTTATCCATTCATCTACTGATGGACACTTAGTTTGCTTCAATTTCATGGCTATTGTAAATAGTGCTGCTATAAACAGAGGGGTGCATCTGTCTTTTTGAAACTGGTCTGCTGCGTTCTTAGGGTAAATTCCTAGGAGTGAGATTCCTGGGTCAAATGGTATTTCTATTTTGAGTTTTTTGAGGAACCTCCGTACTGCTTTCCACAATGGTTGAACTAATTTGCATTCCCACCAGCAGTGTAGGAGGGTTCCCTTTTCTCCACATCCTCGCCAACATTTGTTGTTGTTTGTGTTTTGGATGTTGGCCATCCTCACTCATTGTGGTTTTAATCTGCATTTCTCTGATGATTAGCGATGTGGAGCATCTTTTCATGTGCCTGTTGGCCATCTGAATTTCTTCTTTAGAGAAGTGTCTATTCATGTCCTCTGCCCATTTCTTAATTGGATTATTTGCTTTTTGTTTGTTAAGGTGCGTGAGTTCTTTATATATTTTGGATTTCAACCCCTTATCAGATACATCATTTATGAATATATTTTCCCATACTGTAGGATGTCTTTTTGTTCTACTGATGGTGTCCTTTGCTGTACAGAAGCTTTTCAGCTTGATATAGTCCCACTTGTTCATTTTTGCTTTTGTTTCCTTTGTCCGGGGGTATATGTTCATGAAGAAGTTGCTCATGTTTATGTCCAAGAGATTTTTGCCTATGTTTTTTTCTAAGAGTTTTATGGTTTCATGACTTACATTCAAGTCTTTGATCCACCTTGAGTTTACCTTTGTGTATGGGGTTAGACAGTAGCCCAGTGTCATTCTCTTACATGTAGCTGTCCAGTTTTTCCAACACCAGCTGCTGAAGAGGCTGTCATCTCCCCATTGTACATCCAAGTCTCCTTTATCAAATATTAATTGACTATATATGTCTTAGCTTTCCAACACCACAACTCTTCAGAGCACCAATGTGGATTTTCTATTCTGTTCCACTGGTCTGTGGGTCTGTTTTTGTGCCAATACCAAATTGTCTTGATTACTGTGGCTTTGTAGTAGAGCTTGAAGTCAGGGAGTATAATTCCCCCTGTTTTATTCCTCCTCAGGATTACTTTGGCTATTTGGGGTCTTTTGTAGTTCCATATGAATTTTAGAATTATTTGTTCCAGTTCATTGAAGAAAGCTGTTGGTAGTTTGATAGGGACTGCATTGAATCTGTAGATTGCTTTAGGTAGTATAGCCACTTTGACAATATTTATTCTTCCTAGTCAAGAGCATGGGATGCATTTCCATTTGTTAGTGTCCTCTTTAATTTCTCTTAGGAGTGTCTTGTAGTTTTCAGAGTACAGGTCTTTCACTTCCTTTGTTAGGTTTATTCCTAGGTATTTTATTCTTTTAGATGCAATTGTGAATGGAATTGTTTTTCTGATTTCTCTTTCTTTTACTTCATCATTAGTGTATAGGAAAGCAACAGATTTCTGTGTGTTAATTTTGTATCCTGCAACTTTGCTGAATTCAGATATTAGTTCTAGTAGTTTGGGAGTGGAGTCTTTAGGGTTTTTTATGAACAGTATCATGTCATCTGCAAATAGTGACAATTTGACTTCTTCTTTACCAATCTGGATGCCTTGTATGTCTTTGTTTTGTCTGATTGCCGTGGCTAGGACCTCCAGTACTATGTTGACTAACAGTGGAGAGAGTGAGCATTCCTGTCTTGTTCCTGATCTTAGATGGAAAGCTTTCAGCTTCTCGCTGTTAAGTATGATGTTAGCTGTGGGTTTGTCATATATGGCCTTTATGATGTTGAGGTACTTGCCATCTATACCCATTTTGTTGAGAGTTTTAATCATGAATGGATGCTGAATTTTGTGAAATGCTTTTTCAGCATCTATGGAGATGATCATGTGGTTTTTGTTCTTCTTTTTGTTGATGTGGTGGATGATGTTGATGGATTTTCGAATGTTGTACCATCCTTGCATCCCTGGAATGAATCCCACTTGATCATGGTGTATGATCCTCTTGATGTATTTTTGAATTCGGTTTGCTAATATTTTGTTGAGTATTTTTGCATCTACGTTCATCAGGGATATTGGTCTGTAATTTTCTTTTTTGGTGAGGTCTTTGCCCGGTTTTGGTATTAGAGTGATGCTGGCTTCATAGAAAGAGTTTGGAAGTATTCCCTCCCTTCTATATTTTGGAAAACTTTAAGGAGAATGGCTGTTATTTCTTCTCTATATGTCTGGTAGAATTCAGAGGTGAATCCATCTGGTCCAGGGGTTTTGTTCTTGGGTAGTTTTTTTATTACTGCTTCAATTTCGTTGCTGGTGATTGGTCTGTTTAGTTTTTCTGTTTCTTGCTTGGTGAGTCTTGGAAGGTTGTATTTTTCTAAGAAGTTGTCCATTTCTTCTAGGTTTTCCAGCTTGTTAGCATATAGATGCTCGTAATATTCTCTTATAATTCTTTGTATTTCTGTGGGGTCCGTCGTTATTTTTCCTTTCTCATTTGTGATTCCGTTTATGTGTGTAGATTCTCTTTTTCTCTTAATGAGTCTGGCTAGGGGTTTATCTATTTTGTTTATTTTTCAAAGAACCAGCTTTTTGTTTCATTGATTTTTTCTATTGTTTTATTCTTCTCAATTTTATTTATTTATTCTCTGATCTTTATTATGTCCCTCCTTCTGGTGACTTTGGGCCTCATTTGTTCTTCTTTTTCCAATTTCAGTAATTGTGTCTTTAGACTATTCATTTGGGAATGTTCTTCCTTCTTTAAATAAGCCTGGATTGCAATATACTTTCCTCTTAGAACTGCCTTTGCTGTGTCCCACAGAAGTTGTGGCTTTGTGTTGTTGTTGTCATTAGTCTCCATATATTCATTCATTTCTGTTTTGATTAATTAGGAGAAGGTTATTAAGTCTCCATGTATTTGTGAGCCTTTTTGATTTCTTTCTAAAATTTATTTCTAGTTTTATACCTTTGTGATCTGAGAAGTTGGTTGGTAGGATTTCAATATTTTTGAATTTACTGAGGTTCTTTTTGTGGCCTAGTATGTGGTCTATTGTGGAAAATGTTCCATGTGCCCTTGAGAAGAATGTGTATCCTTCTGCTTTTGGGTGCAGAGTTCTGTAGATATCTGTTAGGTCCATCTGTTCTAGTGTGTTGTTCAGTGCCTCTGTGTCTTTACTTATTCTCTGTCTGGTTGATCTGTCCTTTGGAGTGAGTGGTGTGTTGAAGTCTCCTAAAATGAATGCATTGCTGTCTATTTCCTCCTTTAATTCTGTTAGTATTTCTTTCACATTTGCTGGCGCTCCTGTGTTGGGTGCTTATATATTTACAATTTTTATATCTTCTTGTTGGACTGACCCCTTTATCATTATATAATGTCCTTCTTTATCTCTTGCTACTTTCTTCATTTTGAAGTCTTTTTTGTCTGATACAAGTACTGCAACACCTGCTTCTTTCTCCTTGTTTGCGTGAAATACCTTTTTGCATCCCTTCACTTTTAGTCTGTGTATACCTTTGGGTTTGAGGTGAGTCTCTTGTAATCAGCATATGGATGGGTCTTGCTTTTTTATCCATTCTGTTACTCTATGTCTTTTGATTGGTGCATTCAGTCCATTTACATTTAGGGTGATTATTGATAGATATGTACTTATTGCCATTGCTGGCTTTAGATTCGTGGTTACCAAAGGTTCAAGGGTTGCTTCTTTACTATCTAAGAATCTAACTTAACTTTCTTGTTAAGTTATTGTGAACGCCGTCTGATGTTTCTTTATCTCTCCCTTCCTATTCTTCCTCCTCCATTCTTTATATATTAGATGTTTTATTCTTTGCCTTTAGTTAGTATTTGGATGATCTGCTTTCTTTGCTATGATTTTATTTTCTCTGGTGACATCTTTTTAGCCTTACAGGTGCTTCCCTCTAGAGGAGTCCATTTAAGATATCCTGTAGTGGTGATTTATGAGAGGCAAACTCTCTCAACTTTCACTTGTCTTGAAATTGTTTAATCCCTCCGTCATATTTAAATGATAATCATGCTGGATACAATATTCTTGGTTCGAGGCCCTTCTGTTTCATAACGTTAAATATATCATGCCATTCTCTTCTGGTCTGTAAGGTTTCTGTTGAGAAGTCTGGTGATAGTCTGATGGGTTTTCCTTTGTAGGTGATCTTTTTCTCTCTCTAGCTGCCTTTAATACTCTGTCTTTATCTTTGTCCTTTGCCATCTTAATTATTATGTCTTGGTGTTGTCTTCCTTGGGTCCCTTGTGTTGGGAGATCTGTGGGCTTCCGTGGACTGCGAGACTATTTCCTTCCCCAGCTTGGGAAAGTTTTCAGCAACTATTTCTTCAAAGACACTTTCTATACCTTTTTCTCTCTCTTCTTCCTCTGGTACTCCTATAATGTGAATATTGTTCCATTTGGATTGGTCACACAGTTCTCTTAATATTCTTTCATTCCTATAGACCCTTTTATATCTCTCTGCCTCAGCTTCTCTGTTTTCCTGTTCTCTGATTTCTATTCCATTAAAGTCTCTTGCATCTCAACCAGTCTGCTGTTAAGCCCGTCGATGGCTTGTCTGATTTCTGCATTG
>JAQQAC010012740.1:0-27852 GCA_029783875.1 Phataginus tricuspis
CAATTCACCCTCAGAATGCCTGAATTCCTTTCAGAAGCTTTGTAAATTCCTTAACAAGTCCACAGATAGTTGGAATTCACCTCCAGATGTATCTAATGATGAAAAGCAGCAGCCCTGTGTGGAGATTTGTGGAGCAAGTAATGTTGGAATGAGAAGAGAGAGGGGAGAAAGGAGCCGCAGGTTTCCTTTCTAGCCAGCATCCTTGCAGCCATAGCCCAGGAAGACATGCATTCTGAGGCCTCATTCACCCAGCCAGGGGACTCAAAGCTCAAATCCCCTGAACACAAGGAATCACGACAAAGCACTGGTTTGCATTCCCTTCCCAACCGTTACTTTTAAAGTGGAGTCAAAACTACTTCCAAGGAAAGAGCAAAGCAGCTTTAACTAGTATTAGCAAAGGGCCTAAGAAAAGCTAATGTATTCCATCTGTTTGTTTGTTCTCTTGAGCCCTAAGACGAGGACAAAATGCCAGTTTGGGAAAGGAATTGTGTTATACAAGGCAGGAACAAGGGACCGTCCTCAGGGCAAAGTCAGACATACCATCCAGCTTGTGTTGCCCACTTATGAATTTGAAATCCCAGATGACAATCAGTCCTCAACCTCACTGCCATCCCTAGGCTGGCAGGGACATGAGCATCTATTTCCAGATATGAGTTATTAAGCAGCAAAACCAGTCCGCACATTCGTGTGGGGCCAGTCACCAAGGCTCGGGAGGCGACAGTCAGAACTGCATTCTTGTGGTCTGCCCGTCCAGAAAGGCCTTTCCCAAGCGCCACACGCTGCCAGCACCAGGTCTAGAAGGGGGGTGGGCAAAAGATGTGCCCTTCGGTAGGCTCTTGTTCTACCCGAATACACTCTGCTTCTCTGCTTCTCGCTTTGGTCTCCTGCATTCCATTTTCTCACGTGGGCCTCTGCCTGGGAGGCTTTGTTGCATGGGCCTCAGAAGACCTCCTCTCTACCTACCTGCCAATCTGTAATGAATAATTATAGGCTGCTGAGCATCCCTTCAAACGGGTCATGAGCTCATTTAGTTATTTTAGCAGCTACAGAAAACCCAAGATAATGCAAAAATCATCCCCTGGCTTTTACTTAGGATGTGGAAGGAGAGAAATGGAGGAAAGAATAATCACAAGAAAATTAAAGAACTTATGGTAAAAGTTAAAAACAGACCTCATCTCAAGTCCAGGAAGAATATTATTGCATATAAATGCTTTATAAACATTGCCTTTGATGAGTAGTCAGGTACCACATAGAGAGCGTTACTGTCTAGTGACTTTTCAATCTGGCACCTGTTGGAAGGTGTTGTACCAGTGCAGACAAAGGAAAGGGGGCAGGGGAGGGGGGCATATACTCCCACAGCCAGTCAGGGACGGGGCGGGCCTGCCAAGGCGGCGGTCACTCCTCGGTAACTACTTGCCTCTGTCTGGCTGTGTTCCACAAAACTGTATCACCTGCCTTCCTGGAAACTTCTCTACAGAGAGATCAGCGATAAGAAATGCCAATAGGGAAGGTTTTCACAGGGGCCCACAAGCTCAGGTGGCTGGAATCTGAAGAGGCAAACAAATGGAATGCTCACCCCGAATGACTGAAGGGAAAATAAGCAAACATCGGGTAGCAGAGCAAATACACAGGAAATGTGATCTACCTACCCCGGCAAGGGCTATCATTCTTGAATTAATCTTGAAGTACGAGGAGGTTCTTACTGACTGTGGGGTTTTGAACCCAAGTCTGAGCAAAAGTTTCACTCTGGATTCCAGAGAGAACAGTACAGAGTGCAAGGACCAAGGTTTTTTAGGGCTGGTAGTTTTTAAAAATCAGCTTCATGGGAATAGAAGTTCTGAGAGTCAACAGTAGCCGGCGGCCAACCCCTCCAGGTACAAGGACGGCAGAATCTTGGACCGTTAGGCCGGAAGGTATCTCGGAGATGGCCCAGGATGAGTCCTTCGCGTTTCAAATGAGGAAACCCAGATCAATAAAGGGTAAAAGGCTTGTCCAAGACCATACAGCTAGTTCGTGACATGGCTAGGAGCGGAGCTGGTGAGCTTTCATCCGCGTGCCTTAGCCAGTGTGCAAACCAAGATCAAAATAGTTGGAGGGCAGGAAGAAGGGGAAAAGTTAAGGGCGTTGAAAGTCAATAGTCATCTGATCGGTAGACGCACAGCTAACATCATTAGCCAGCTAAACATGCTAATGTCCTCAAAGTAAGAGGATATTGCACTAATGAGGTGACTTGTACCATTAGCTATTTGAGGCAGAAATTTTTTTCAAGTATAAGGTTCTAGTAGTAATATGTATATAGAAAGAGATTTATACAACATATGTCCCATCTAAATACACAGCTTACCATTCTATTAATGTAGATTGAATGAGTGATCTTAATTTTGCAGAAAAAAAACTTCAATTGAATCATACACAGAATGATGACAAAGCTATATGGCTTGCAGTTTAAAGACAAAATTGGTTAGGTTCCCCCTCTCCTTTTTCACTATTTATGGATTTTTAAACAGTGACTTAAGTCCTAAGGTGTTGAGAAAGCAGACGCAAAGACAAAAGTTCGTTCAGCCAGCTTTACTCACACCCTGGCAGGGCGAGAAAGAGTTCGCGGATCACAGAGGCCAGGGCTGGGCGAGGAAGGAGTATTTTAGATGCTTCTTTCTGGGGGCTGAGAAAAACTAGAACACCAGGTGGAGGGAAGGTACAGACTTGCTTCCTCACTGTTTCCTAATGTAGGTTAGCATAGCAACAGTGTGCAGGGCTGGAAGAGACCCCTTGTATTCTATTCAAGTAGACGAATGATGCACCATCACGGCAGTTTAAGTCTAGGAGCCCAGAAATCACCTAACCCAGCACCTACATTTTCCAAGATCAGAAAACGGAGGCCCAGATAGACCCAGTAACTTGATAAAGGTTAGCACAAGCTCTCAGCATGTTTTGCCAACCTCTAGTGTGTGCATTGGAGAGGGGAGCTGGGGGCAGGGTGGAGCAGACAGCATTCCAACAGGTCATGAATCTTTCAGAATGCAAGCCATACAAAAAAGAAATGTATGCAGAATACTTCCATGGCAGATTTCAATCTGCATGAATTACCTAGAAAATTTAAATGAAGATTTTAAAATGTTATAAATATAACAATTACCCAGCCCTTCACAAGTGTTGCATTGAGAGTGGATAGCAGGTGTGAGCACTTTGGAGATGGGTCTTCTGTCCTCTCAGCGGTGCTGGAGCCTTTGTTGACCACTGCTGGCAGCATGGTGTTGGGGGATCAGAGCCAGATGCTGCCCCACCTGGCAACTGTCACCAGTTGCCCAGACTTGGCACCCTCGTTGTTTGCAGTGGACAATCTTTCAAGTCCCTTGACAGCCGACGTTTATACTCTTCAGCAAAGTCCGATGACAACTGTCCACAAAACCGAGTCTGGCCAGCCCTGAACACCTGTGGCCTTTCCAACGGGCTCCAAGCCTCAAGTCCCAAAAAATAGTTTGATGACTGAGCCCACATCCTTGGAGCATAATTGTGACTGCTGTCATCAGTCCAGAACAATGGCTACCATTTATTGAACATTTACTATGTATGGTGCTCAAGACCTGCTGTCTTGTTTCCTCTCAACAACAACAATACATGGTAGGGTAATCGCTCCTGTTTCAGAGATAGGAAAGCAAAGGTCAGCCATGGCCCAATACCTCACCCAAGGTCACCTGGCTGGTAAGTGGCAGAATTGGTTAAACTCTTGACTCTCCGGCTCTTAACTCCTCTGCCTGTTGGGTTAGGATCCCGGCAGGTGGAGCGGCACCTGTGCACCCATGTGCCAGACTTTAAGTTATTACCAAGAGCCCTCTTAATTGCAATATTTGTTAGCAGGCCTGTTTTCTGAAACTTCCTGTTTGTTTGTCATGCATACATATGACTTCCTTCAATTTATCTGGAAGTTTCCACCAAATAAAACCATATGCACTTCCATAGTAACATTGAAACACAAACACGGTGTAATCTTTGTCCACTGCAGTACACAGCTTGAAAGTTTTTTAATTAAGAAAAAAGCCCCTAAAAAACAAAAATTACATCTGTATACAGTTGACCCAAATTCCATGGTAACAAATACAAACACAAACTTGGGTTCTTTTAAATCTTGTCTCTTCTTTGCAGTGTAATAGTTTTACAACAGAAACTGGGTTGCAAGACTTGTGACTAAGCAAGGCCCCAGTTCGGTGACCGATGAGCTGCCAGGCGGGCGCTCATGGGAGACAACGGCCAGGGCTCGTCGCGGAGCGCCGGTCACGGGCGAGAGCTCTCTGCGCCGGGCTGGACGCGCGCGGAGGCCCGGGCCGCGCCCTCGGCCGTGGGGAGCCTGAGAGCTGCTCGGAGGGCGAAGCGCGGCCAAGTCCCCGCCGGTGGCTGGGCGCGAGCCGACCCCGGGACCGCATGTGGCTGCGGTAAGCGGGCTGCTGGCCGCCCGCCCGGCCGCTCCTGCGCGGGGACTCCGCCGGCCCCGCGCCCCCACCGCACGCCCGCGTCCCATTTTATCCTCCCCACGACCATCCCAGGGCGGTAGTGTGGTGTCCGCCCTCGTTGGAGAGGAGTGGAGGGATTTGGATGCAGGACTTCTTTCTCTGATTCTGCTTACGAGGCTCCCGGCCCCTGGGCGCTGAGGCACCTCCCTGCCCCCACGCGACCTGCGCGGTGCCCCCTCCTGGGTCAGACCGGGGGCGCCCCAGGGCCCAGACTGGGTTTGGAGGCTTCCGCGCTGAGCGATGCAGGTAAAGGCGGGTTGTCTGTCTGCCGTCCCAGCTTCCCCCATCTCCACTCCCCGCCCCACGTCTCCCTCTTGCCCGGACCTCCAGCTTTTTAAGGCTTCCTACGTCCTGACAGATGGGACGCCCCTGAAATGAAGACACTCCGAAGCAGCTTGGCAACTGGGGTCGGGCAGTGGTTTGCTCTCGTTCTTGGAGCGGAAGGTCCAGCACTCACCAGCTGAAGGGGGAACTAATTTCCCCTGGTAAATACCATTCTCCATGTTTCATATTCATGAACCAGAGAAACTTGTTAGGACCAGATGCTAAACCCGGAGGAAATGTCCTTCCGCGGCTTCCTCTCTGGACTTGATACCCAATGGTTTAAGGTTGAGGGACCCCCGAGCGGTGATGCAAGAAAATCTACTATTTCTGGAATACTTAGTAAGTGCCAGGCGCTCTGAGAAGCTCTTTATGATAGCTCATCCTCACAAACCCAGGAAGCAAATCACAGTAGTATTCTCTTTAACTCATGAGACGTCCAAAGCTTGGAGAGTCGGTCTGTCCTGTCCAAGATCAGGCAGAGGCAGAGCCCGTTCTGCCCAGGGTGTCGGACTCCAGAGCCTGTCCAGGAGTGATTTCCCCATAGAAGGGGGTGCGGACCACTCAATGAGACACACAAATAAGGTTGTGCCAGGAGAGCCCACATTACTCCTTAGACATTCAGGAGAATTTGAACCAGCTTAAGGCAGTGCCCCCCACTTCTTGTCCAAATCCAGAGGGGACCAAGTTTCAATCAGGAAGCCTCTTATTTTTTTAAATAAATTGTTTTTTGTTTTCAGAAGTAGAGTGGAAATGACCCAGTTAGGAAGGAAAATGAGCACAGCTTGGCTTGGTCACACAATTAAAACATATAAGCTGGCCAAAGGTACACACTCCTCCACCCCTCCCTTTAGAGACAGAAGGGCCCTGTTTGACCTGGAAGCTTATTAAAGCATTCCACTGGAGAATTCCCTGACCCTTCTGAAGGGACACTGTGAGAACTTTGTTCCTTAGAATGCACCCACACAGAGGGTTTTGTGCAAATTCCAAGCCATTATTCTATAAATGCAAAGAAGCATTAGGGACGGTATGTGAACAAAAGCTGGGCAGAGGATGCACGCCCAGATGCTGTCTTGGCCAGGTTACAGCTTGAATGATCTAATGTTTTCTGGCTCCTTCTTGCTTTGCTTTTCCAATCTGGTTTGAGTATTTGCATTACTGTATTATTTTCCCTGTACAATTGACGTTGTCTGTACACAATTAGGTCATTTTCATAGTTGGGTGAGGAGACGCTTTAGACGTGAGATGAGGTCCAGCTGGTAGCTAGCTCCGCCTGGGGCGTGCATGTAGATTCCCATCCACTTGTCCCAAAGACTCTACCTGCACCCGGGATCTGAAAGGTTTAATGTAGGTCACCCAACCAAGTGGAAAGAGCCACTTTGTGACATCCCTTTGTAATGGTGGGTAAGCTCATCTTGTTTCTCCAGGTCTTGGGTTGATTTGCTGATCTAATCATACTGTTCCTTGGGCCAATTCTAACTCTCTATTGCTATGCTCCAGACAAAGGAAAGAACTGTTTCCTGGTGGCCTGTGGCTTCTTGGATTGTGGAAGGTTTGCTGAAGTAGACCGTAGGCAAGGGAGAAGGAAAGGGAAATACAGGGTGAGAGGGAAGGGCAGGCTGCCTCCAGAAGCGAGCCCAGACAGGCATGTAGATGTTCCAGCCAATACAGGGGCTGGACTTCAAGTAGGTCTTTGAGGAGAGAGAAGGGGATCCCAAAGGAATGGAGGCTTATTTTGTAGATGAAAGCTGATTAGGGCCGTCCTCACAAAGTGCTCGGCAATCCTTCACTGGTGTAAAATCTCACTGACATACATTCTACAAATCCATCTTTCTCAGCTAGCTGGAATTTGTGGTGCTTTGGGCAAGGCCAGGGCTAAAGTTGGTGTTTACACTGCCTTTGAAATAAGGTTGGGCTCAACAAATGGAAATGACAGGCTGCCATTAAAGTTACTAGGGAATAGTGACTTTTAAAGTGCTTCATACACAGACTTGACTATACCTGGCTCATTGGATGAGCCATTAAGGTGGACTGGTTCTCTGGCTCAGCCTTCTCATTATATCCTGTTTGCTTCTCTCAGTATTTTAGATATGAGTCTATAATGTTGGTGTTGGTTCATTCTTCTTTCCTCTTTTTACCCAAATGATTCATTCATCATTTACTAGATATTTGGTCACCTTTATGTATCAGGTGCTGGAAGTTACAGATGTGGAGGATGCTGGAGTTATAACAAGTGAATGAATAAGGAGCCTGCTGTCACAGAGCTCACTTTGCAGTCTGAAGAGGAACACCAATGATAAAACGTGACAGGTGCCACATGAAGGGAAATCTACATTCAAGCCTTTAGTGATGGCTTAATCATGAGGTGGCTAAGCCTCAAAGAGAAGAATACCTTGTCCAAGCTTTCACAGATGGCTGATGACAGGGCTGGAACTAAAGAGCTCATTTAGGCATAGAACTCGGCCTCTTGCCGCCTCCTCCTTCCTTAGGCTGCCCAGAGTCTTCTCTTCTGGTTCGTTCTCATCCATTTGCACATAGTTCATACTTCTCCCAAGGCTGAGTTATTCCCACTGAAGTAAAATTCATATTTATCACTACATCCACATGTCTGCTCTATCTCTCTTTAAGAATTGACATGCTGACAAATTGAGCTTATGGATGTAAAAGTGCTTTGTGAGTTGAGCTGCAATACAAATCTAAATGCCAAAAGTACTACCTAAGTCACATAGTAATTCAATCAATGAATCAGTCAAGGGGTTGATCACTAATCAATACTAGATTCTGCGAGGGAAAGGCTATCTTCACATACAGCATGGCGCATTCCCTAAAGGAATTTATGGACAAGTTGGTGCTACAAGGTTAAAGATGAAAGAAAGGAATTTATGGAGTGCTTATCATGTGGTTTTCCTAACATACCATATCAGATAATCCTCACAATAGTCTGGGAAGTAGGCATTATTTTCTTCAATGTGTGGATGGAATGCCCTCCCCTAATCCCTGTCTATTCAAGCACAATATAGTATAATAGTTAAAAGCTTTAGATCAGAACTCAAACTGAATTCTTATCCAGGCATGCTGGTTACTTTCCGTATGACTGGGAAAATTACTCAAGTTCTCTGTGTCTCAGTTCTAAAATCAGGCTGCTAAGAACAGTACCAATTTTATGCTTTGTTGTAAGGATAAGATGACCATACATGTGAAATAACTGCCACAGTGCCCAGTCCAGAGTAAGTACGAGGTAAAAGTTACGTATGATTATTATTTTCCAGCTCCAACACCTTTTTATCTGCAAAGCCTTTCCAGATGCTCCATCAGAAACGGTGTCTTTTACATCTTTATCCTCATATCACTGTGGACATGCCTCTCAGCACATTTTTAGGGGTACCTGGTTATTAGTGTCTGGCACAGAAAACCAATAAATGTTGATGGTTGGATGAATGGATGTTTCTGTCTCCCAGAACTATATCGCATGCTCATAGAAGGCAGGGAATATTGTGTTTCTAGCCAGAAGGCAGGCAGAACATCTGGATATTCTAGTAAAATATGAGAAATATATGTTTGACTACATAGACTGTCATGTAAATTAGGGAAATCATCATGGGGATACACAGTACAGACACACACACACACACACACACACACAGAGGGACTGGAATTCAAAGTGGTAAACTGCCACTGAAGCTTACAGCTTCATGATTTGTAGGAAGTCTATCTCAGTGACTTTGAGGCTTGGTTTTAGGGGCTTTTTGGAGGACAAAAGGCAATGCTCAGTGCCCTCAAAAGATGGAGAGCTGAAACTGAGAATTTTGCATTAAAGTGAGACTCACAAAGGGATATGTTCTAAGTGAAAGGGTAGACTAGGAAAAATTTGCCTATCTGCGATGAAGAAAAATGAGAAAACTTGTCTGTCTTGGCCTGGGTTCATGTAATGTTAAAATCACAGACTTCCTCTCATATAGGTTTGAGGCTTGAAGTTATACTATCTACCTGGTCTTAGAAACTTCAGCTGAAAAACGAATTTAAATCAGTCCCAGGTTAGTAGCATCCAAGGGCACCTGGCAAAAGCAGATCTTCTCTGAAGGGATAGCCAGCTCGGCCTCACAGGTGTCTAACAGATAAAGCCCCACTGAACAGGAGATCACAATCTAAAATGACACACCGTACTAAGGAAACAAGCTACCATGAGTCAAAAACAGTGGAAACCCCAACTGGACATTATATGTAACAATTAGCATATGCCGAATATAAATTGTTTAAAATGTTTAAAGAAATAAAAAGGGGAAACAAATACATGAAAAATAAATAAATACAATCTAAAAAGACCAGGCAGAATTGAGAGAGAACCAAGTGCTATTTCTAGAAATAAAAAAATACATAATTATTCAAACTAGAAACACAGTGAATGAGTAAAAGTTAGAGTACCTACAGATAAAGAGAGAATAAGGGAGCGGGAAGATAAATCTGAGGAAATTACCCAGGATTCAGCACAAAAGGAAAAGCAAAGAAACGCGAAACATGAAATGTTAAAGGGGGTCAGGAAGAAAAGATACAATGAGAGAAAGGCAGTATTTAGAGAAAATCGCTAAAATGTTTCCAGAATTAAGGACAAAGAAAGAAGACAATAAGCAAGTGAACAAATTATTACTCAGGATATTTTCAGATTGTAAGAAGTGCTATGAAGGAAGTAAAAATGTTATTTCGTAGATATATTGGGTATAGGATTTCACTGAAGAAGTGAGACCTCAACGATAAGAAGTCAAGTGAAAACACCCCAAGTGAAGGTGCAAAGTACTAAGTGCAAAGGCCCTGAATGAGAAAAAAACTTGACGCTTTTGAGGACAGGCGAGAAGCCCTGTGTCTGGAGCCCCGTGAGTGACCACGAGAGGGCGTAAGATGTGACCTGAGAGGCGGGCAGGAGCAACGGGGTTTTCTCCGGAGAGCGGCAGGAAGTCACTGGAGGGCCTCCAGCCCAGGAGCCGCGGGCCTCCCGCCGGGCTGCTGCGCGGTCACGGACTGGGGCGGGCTGAGAATGGAAGCGAGGAGCCCAGTTAGTGATCCCAGTCATCCTGCAAAAGATGATGGCGCCGGGATAGGGTGACAGCTGTGACTACGGAGCAAAGTGAATGGATTTAGATATATTTTGAAAGTAGGAACAGGGCATTTGAAGTAGATGTAAAAGGTGAAGTAAAGGGAAGGTAGGCTCAAGCATTCCTAAATTTTTGGATTGAGCAACTGGGTTGATAGCGGTGCCATTTTCCATGGAGAAGAGTAGAGTAACACTTGGGTAGGGATAGGGTGGGACATGAAACAAGAGTTCTGTACTGGGCATGTTAAGCTTGAATTGCCCATCAGACATCTAAGTAGACAGTTGTATATAAGAATATGGAGGAGTTCAGGAAAATGAGCCCCAAGCCAAGGAATGGTCATACTTTGAGACTTGTGTGTACTTCAAGATGTTTCTACAGCGTAGGCTTGGACAGAGGCACACGTAGGGAACAGACCACTCTAGGAATAGAGCCAATATGGCTCGAGTTCAGGAGACTCTACCTGGCCTATTGCGCAGCCCAGAAGTGGAGCCTGGAGTCCGCCAGGCCCATCTAAACCCACTGCTTCTGGTTAGCTGCTGTAGTTTTACACCAATGTGCTTTCTGAGGGATGCCAAAGACCTGGTAACAAACCCAGGCAGCTGTTGTGTGGGGACAGGTGCAGGAGTCGTCATGTAAGCCGGCTCCCCCCCACTCCCGCCCACCAGCTCAGAGCATGGTGTCTAAGGGACCCCAAGGAGTAGGGAGTCAAAAATATGTCGCATCAGGAAGTACAAAGGAAAAGGAGATCCCAGCATGAGGTAAGGACCGAAAAATGCCATAGCCCCTTACATAAGTGAAAGTGAGACCTCTGGGGAACAAATAGACAACGGGTATCATATTGACATAAAAATACAAGAAGCTCACTCTGCGGTTGCTGACATACATCACTGTGGAAACAAAGCCACGTCCAGAGTGATTATGGTTAAACTCAGAGCCACATGACAGCAGCTTTAGGAAGTTCCCAAATAATGAAGGATAACGTGAACCAAGTGGCCTTCTCCCCCAGGCGTGTGGCTGTGAGAGAAGGGACAGCACCCCTCTGGGGAGGGGGGACAACAGTTTAAGGGGACCAAGTGACTCAAAGTAATTCATAGGAAAGAAGAAAACTACTGCTGCCTGAGAAAAGGACCATGATTCAACTGACATTAGGATTCAGCTCTCAAGTCTACGAGACTGTAGGATTCTTTTCTTCTCAGCTACACACACACACATACACACACGTATAAACATAAGTGTATGTACATGCATGTATTCATATTCACTGAGTAGTTTTTCTCCTCTCATTACTTGGGAAAACTAAGACTACCGCTTTGACCCTGCACTTGACCGTGTCCACTCTGCACCGACCACTAGGGAACGCGAACCCAATCCGCAGCCCACCCTTACTTCATCAAGTACATAAAACTTTAGGTAGCAGGCAGCTTGTGCGACGACCTACCTGGGTCTCAGGTGAAGGGAGGCTGTTAATTTCAGTCCTAACAGAATGAATTCAACAGGAAAAAGATCCTTCTTTAAAAGGAAATTGGGGTGTTGTCAGGAAGTGAGATGGATGCCAGTCAGCCAAAAACAAGACAAACAAAACTATCCCCTGCAGTAAACTTCCATTTCTTGCCATTTCTTGTTTCCTTTAAAAACCTGCCCAGTTCTCACAGTCACCACAGACAGTCTGGCAAACAGCAGGCTGCTCGCATCCAGAAGGGGAGTCTTTGGGGCAAAATAATGGAGATCGTCCTATTCTTTGTATTTCGAGCAATGCTTACTCAGGTACTTTCCACTATTCCAGCCCTGGGATCAAATGTTTATTTAGGTCCCAGAATAATTATCCTGAGAGGTTTCATATGGGCCTTCACTCATTCGACATTCTCCTTGGCTATCCTTGAATGTGTAGAAATCCTGTGGACTCATTTATTCATTCATTCTTCTGTGCAGCCACTGTTTATAGAGAGCAACCTTGTGCTAGACATTGTGCTGGGTGTGGAGGGAACAGCAGTGAAATGGAAAGACAAGGTCTTCGTCCTGGTAATAGATGAAACTGGGAGGAGTAAACAAGGCTGGAATTGGACTCTGGACTTTATCTGAAAAGCAGTAGAAAGTTACTCAATGGTTTTGGGCAGGCAAGAAACATGACCAGATTATATTTCAGATATACTATTCTAATTGGCATGCAGCGAACGGGCCACAAGGAAGTAAGAACGGAGCCAAGAGTCCAGTCGGAGGCTCGGTGAGGAAAGATGGTGGGCTGGACTGGTTTGGTGGCCAAAGCGATGAAGAAATGCAGTCAGGAAAAAGGATATTTAGGAGGTAGAAAGCACAGGAACAGGTGGTGGGAGGGCACAGGAAAGGACAGAGATGAGGGGAACTGTGACACTGCTGGCACGAGCAAGTGGATGAGTGGGGATGGCAACGGGTAGCCCAGGAGGGGCTGGTTCAGGGCAGGCGGAGAAAAGGACACGTTAGCTCTGAGGCTCAGTGTGTGCGTGTGTTTTTCTCGTGTCAGGTAAGCAGGTAGGTGTCTTGTCTGAGGCTCAGGAGAGAGACTCAGAATGTGGAATTACCAGTGGTCAGTAAGCCGAGGAGTTGGAAGACATTGCCCAGGGGGAGGGTACAGATTGAACAGAGAAGGTCACCAGCATTGAACTTCTATTTTAAATGAAGGAACCCTTGAATATTCTGCCTCAACAACCGTAATGTCTGTCTTCCACGGAGCCCCACATCAGTTCTTCTCCGCTGCAGCTTCCTACAGTCTTCAGCAACAGCCAGCCCCTTCATTTAAGGTGGTTAATGACTTAGGCAACATTCCTGGTAGATCCTCCACGTGGCCCAGCTTGTAGAAAAGCCTCCAGCTAGCTGGGTTCAGGTCCAATTTGTTTGGAGAGAGAGGCGTTCCTTATCATGCCCACATCCTCACACAAACTGTCCAGAAGTCCCCGACTTCTGGCTCAAGGGCTTCCGGGCTTCCCGGGCTACTCGGGCTCTGGGGGGTGGTGGTGAGAGGTAGGGGTCCACCCTTGAGGAGCCCCCATTGAACCCCTTCTCCTTCCCCTTGGTCTTCATGCCGGATTTGAGGACCCCACTCCCTGCACATGGTCCTCCTCCGCCCACGGGCCCCCTCCTGTCACCCTTCCTCCGTCTGGTGCCGCCCTCCAGTCACTGCAAATGGGAAGATTTAGGGGAGCCTTTGGCTCTTTGTTTTTGTTTCCATCTGAAGCGCCCTTAGACGCCAGCAAAAGACAAGAGAAAGGAAACACACGGGAGGCACATGAACAGGTTGAGCTAGAACTCCGCCACACCTTAGGCGACAGATCACCTTCAAACAATGAATCAGGGACCCACCAAGTTCTGGAGTTCTTAATACTGCCAGTAGTGACTCAGAGGGCTA
The DNA here is from genome assembly GCA_029783875.1 of Phataginus tricuspis. Classification (NCBI taxonomy): domain Eukaryota; kingdom Metazoa; phylum Chordata; class Mammalia; order Pholidota; family Manidae; genus Phataginus; species Phataginus tricuspis. Next base: position 13,296 of record JAQQAC010012740.1, read on the forward strand.
GGGACACGGGCAGGAAGATCAGACACCAAAGCTGTTGAAAATCACACAGCAGTTTTGGTTAATACATGCACAGTTTTGGTTAATACATGCACAGCTTAAAAAATATATTTGCAAAATCCAGGTGTCTCCAGCCCTCTCTATCAATCAAAGGGATTGCTTGGGCCTCACAGCCCAGCCTGCGATCCGAGCTCTGCCCGCCGCTGCCCGCGAAGGCCTCAGGGAGCCGCCCTCGGAGCCTGCAGGCCGCCTGGGCTGGCGACTTGCTCCTCTTGGGACAGTTTCGCCTGAGCTGAGCGGCCTGGCCCCCGGCTATGCAGGGCCCTTTCTCCGGTAGGAGGAAACGCTTTCAGCTTAGGCCATTAACACAAACATTCAAAAGCTAACATTAAAAAGCCACAGATCATGTTAACATAAATAAAATAGGATCAAGAGAAGCTTCACCCCCAGAAACCAAGGGGGTGTTTAAAAACCTGGCCTTGCCTACCAGGCAGGCAGGCAGCAAAGCCACAGCAGTCTGGGGGTCTGTGCACTCGGTAGGGCTGGGTGGCTGTGGCCACAGGCCTTTGAAGAGGAAATGCCAACCCTGGGACAGGCAGGCAGCCAGCTCGAGTCCTGAAAGTACCAGAGAGAAGCAGAAAGTAGTGAGGGGGAAGGGGGGTCATAGTTAGGAAGTCAAAAAGGGGAGGAAGGAACAGAGTAAATCAGTGGGGAGGTTCTTCCCAGCTAGGATCACTGCACCCAGACCAGAGTCACAGAGCAACTCACTGTGCGCCTGGGGCAGAGCTGGGGCACCGGGAGCCCTGGGCGGCGGCCCACCCAGAGTGACCGAGGCTTCGAGGAGGGGTGTGTGTCTTCGCTGAGGGCTGGAGAGGGGTGGTGGTGTCTGGCCTGAGAGATGCCTTTGCTTTGAAAGCTTCGGAGGAAATTAACTTTACAAGGTGCCTCCCTGTCTCCCAGAGTTATTAAAAGAAAGGGAGCAAAGAAGAAATGGAAAAACGGTAATACTTCAGGAAGGGCTGTGGGATCCCAACCAAAGGAAACGAGAGGCAGATTAAGTGACGAATGTGTAACCTCCCCTCAGGGAGGAAGAGCTCTGAATGTGCCCTGTGCAAATGGAAAAAAACCCACAACAAGCACAACAAGAACAAAACACACATACACAGACATGCACACCCTGTGAGTATCTAGAGATGAAGGTGATTAAATACCCCACAAATCTCCAAGTGCAGAAGTCTGTCCACGCTGCCGTCTCACCGAGTCAGCACTGACTGCCGAAGGAATGGCAGGGGGCGAGCTGGCATGAACATGGAGTCACCAGGAGGGTAAATCTGCAGCCTCGCAAGTCCTAACAGTGGGGCCCATAGATGGGTATCTAGGCATTGATTGTTCTTTTGTTGATGAAGATAAAACACTAGATTTTAAATCTCAAAAAAGGGGAAAGCCAATCCAAACCATCAGTTTCCCAGGGTAGGAAGCCAGGTGTTTTTGTATGTTTTAAAAATCTGGGATTTAAAAATTTTAAACCCGCCTGCCTGACAACAATCCTCAGATCACATGAGGATACACTCACCCAGTCCTGGCGAGCCCGGTCCGTTTCTGAAAGCTGCATCCTTGGAAGGTTGTGCCTGCCTGGACACATGCACCCAGATACCTCTTTAAGTTCAAAACTGTGTTCAGGTAGGATGGCAAATCAGAGTGTTGAAAAAAAAATACATCGGGAAACAAAACAACCCACCTGCTGCTCCTTTTCTGTCTCTTTGCTCCTAAGCCCGTTAGTTCCTTAAAAGCCCTTTGGATGGCAAGTCTACAAGGACTTTGATGCCTCTAGGTGACACACGGAGTGAGTCACCTGCTAATGGAAGGGACGCCTCTGCATTTAGCCTGTAGGTGAAGGAAACATCTCCAGCTGGTTTCTCCTGGCTCCTTCATCAAAGCTGTTCTCTGAACCTCTCATATCTCTGCTCCAACTAGCATGGAGGGGCCCTGGGATGTTAGGAATTTTCTTCACCAGATTAACAGAGGATCCTGATCGAAGCACTCCAGGGTAGAAACCAACCAGACCAAAGTACACAAAGCCATGATGGACAGCCCCAGCCTTCATGGTCTACTTGTTATTTTCAATTTTTAAAATTATTTTGTGTGCTGTCAATAGATTTAGAAACAATCATAGCCACAGCATATTGCGCGCTTACCATTTGCCAGATGCCATATATATATATATATATATATATATATATATATATATATATATATAGATAGATAGATAGATAGATAGATAGATATAGTGTAATTCTTATAATAAGCCTGAGATGGTTACCACATTGTTTCCTTGGTTAATTGAGGCTCAGAGAGTCTGTACAACTTTCAAGAGAGTATACAACTAGTAAATCATAGGTCAGGATTCACTTAGTTCTGTTTACTTCCAAACCAGTCCTTTCAATCAACATACTGGATTAGCTTCAGGGCCCAAAGACGGGTTTATTTCTGCACAGGGAGAAATTGGTAAGAAACTCCATGCTGAGTCAGGCCTCTGACTGATATAACTAACTAGTGTTCTGTCTCTGATAGTGACCAGCAGAGACATTAGGTAAGCAAGGTTAGGACACTGTATTTAAAATGCTGAATAATCTCCTAAACATCTCTTAATCTCTCATTGATCTCTGTTAAATCCATTGTCTACATTAATCTCTTGGATATTAGGTTCCGTAAATTTATTATTTTCTTCACTCACTACACTTTTATGTATCCTGAAACTACTTTTGTTAAGTTTCAAGGGAGGCCCTTATGTTCTGTTATTCTTGGATTTAATAAATAGGCTGATAGAGTCAAGATTGAAAGAAAATCTCCATAGACTGAAATGATGGAATGAAAAAGAGTAAGAATAGATTACAAGTTGTGAACTGAGGTTCAGTTATTCAGCTAGTTGACAATAGAATGATGGTAAAAAATGATGACTACTGTCACTCAGTGGTCAACCATGGGATCTGGTGACTTCAGGCTGCCTTAACAGAAACATAAGGTCCAGGACAAAGGGTGGGAAAGCTCTAGCTTACACAGTATATATAATAAGTTGTGTTCTTTTTTATTTTTTATATACTTTTTAAATTAAGGTATTATTGATATACATTCTTATGAAGGTTTCACATGAAAAACAATGTGGTTACTACATCCACCCATATTATTGAGTCCCCCCAAACCACATTGCAGTCACTGTCCATCAGTGTAGTAAGATGCCAGAGTCACTACTTGCTAGACCCACAGCTTTAATAGCATCAAAAACATTTGCATATTCAATCAAAAAAGAATGATAGGAAAATGATGGAGTGATTCAAAACCATATTCTATGAAAGAGACTTGGGGTGTGTGTGTGTGCGCACGCATGTGTTGAGGGAGAAGTCCGAGGGGAGCCCAGTAACTGTCTTGAAACATTTGAAGATGGGAGTGGCTGCAGAAAGAAGAACTGGATCCAAATGGAAAGACATTTCAAGGGGCTGATTTTGTGTCAGTAAAAAGGAGAATTTTCTAACGAAATGCATCATCTCAAATGGTGATAAGCTTCCCATTTTTGGAGGTATTCAAGCAGAGGCTGGATGCCCACTTGTGAGAGACACTTTGGAGGGAATTCTGACACTGGAGGTGGGTGAGTGTTGGGAAGTGATTTCATCATCTCTAGGAACCCCTCCAGTTATGATTCCACACTTAAAATCTCTCACCCTTTATTCACCATCTGGGCAATCCCGAAAAAAGCTATTCATCTCTCAATGCTTCAATTACCCCTTTGGTAAAAGCATTGCATAAAACCTGTGAAGTCACAAGTTTGATACGAAAATGCTAGTTGTATTTTACTAGGATTTATTACAATAATTTATTTATTAAAATAAAAAAATATTCATGGATCACCTAGAAATCACCTCTTCCACCCTTGGACGCCCCGGGAGGCCTTGGACCAGTTCTCTGTCATCCCACGGGTCCTGAGAGTGTGGTCGTGCCGATTCCGGTCATACACTCTGGAAGTGACCACCGAGGACAGCTGTTTGGGAGAGATGACAAGACCCTAAAGGGAGGTGTTCATTTGAATTTCCACACATGCTCTATAGTACTTGGGAAGCTTCGTTATAGCTGTAAATGAGGGGAAAGCACTCCAGAATGACCACAGGTGAAAGGAAAATGTCACCAGGATCCATCTCTCAGCTCTGCTTCTAGGCTGACTCTTAGGCCGGCTCCCTCTGTGACACCAAGGGCCGCGAGAGCAGTCCTGCAGCTCACACCCTCACATAGGTTTTTCCAATAAGGATGAGAGATCGCGTCCCAGTGTTCCTAGTGAAAATCCGGAGGCTCGCCCTAGCATGGATTTACATGTCTCCTCTTGTTATCAATTACTGTGGCTGAGAGGGTGGGATGGGGGAAGGGTGTCAATCCCAACCAAACCATACAGGTGACAACGAGGGCAAGTAGCTCTCAAAGGGAATGCGGAGAGCCAGACAGAAGGACCAAGCAATGCTGCACGGCCACCCTTGGCTGCCTAACATCAACTCACAGCTTTCACACGTATTACCCCCAAAGGGAGATAATATGAAATCTCACCCAGTTACTAAAGCTCAATCCAAGTCTAATACTTCTATTAACATGTTAATCATGTCAAGTGACTCTTCATGGCTCATTATCTGTGGGTAAATAATAAGTTTAATAATACTCTATGTATAACTGGAAAAAGAAATCAGACCTATTAATAAAGATTCCAAATTGCAAAGGGGAGAGTGTAAAACATCCAGTGACCATCAATTCTCACACGTATTATAATCCTTTTGGACAGAAATGGTGCAAAGACCCCCTAACTCGACAGTGCAGGCTGCTCAGCTCCACCAAGACCATCTTCCTTGTCCATTATTCCAATGAGAGCCCCTTCAGAGGACTGCACAGCTCAAGCAGCCACTGCTTGTCGGTGTGAACGGGAATGTGTGTGTGTCGGGAGACGCGACTCTGCGGACTGATTTAGGGGTTGCAAGGTCATTCTCGTCAGAGTCGCGTGTTTCCGGGTGATATGAATCACTCATGCCTTTAGTTGGCTCTCATCTATGTACTTCTGGTTGTGTTGGTTAATTTTATGCATCAACTTGACTGGGCCACAGGGTGCCCAGATATTTGGTCCGACATTATTCTAGATGTTTCTAAGAGGGTGTATTTGGGTGAGATTAACATTTAAATCAGAAACCTGAAAACTGAATAAAGCAGACGGCCCTTGCTAATGTGGGTGGGCCTCGGCCAATCATTGAAGGCCTGCACAGAACAAAAAGGCTCGTCCTGCCTCGAAAAAGAGAGAATTTCTCTTGCCAGATTGCCTTTCAACTGGGACATTTCTTCAGACTTGAACTGAGACATCAGCTCTACTGGGTCTCTAGCTTGCCACCTCTCCCTGCAGATCTTGGGATTTGCCAGTTTCCATCACTGCATGAGTGAATTCCTTATAATAAATCATATATATATATGTATATATATATATACACACATTCTATTGGTTCTATTTTTCTGAAGATCAATGGTTGATTAATTCCATGGGTTACTAATAAAGGCAGAGAGATCTAGTTGACTGATAATTTTTCATTTAGAACACAGGTCTGCGACGACTGTAAATTAACGGTTCCTGCTTCCATCCTGGCCTCCGTCTGGGGGCAGTAGAAAGCGATGACCCGGGGAGGAGAGGAACGGGGCGGGGGCTGCACGCCAACTGCGTCTTTTCAAGAGGCGTGGGATTCCCTTTCACATGTCGGAAGGGTGTAACAAGAGGGTTCTAGGTCCTAATTTTTCCTTACTGTACTTTTGCCTTCTCCCTTCTTTGGCTCAAACTAACAACTTCAGGAAGAAATTTGGCTTTTCCATTCAGTCAAGGATCCACGCTACTACTACATTCAGTTGAGTAGGACTGCAGGTCACAGGAAGAGTGTTTCCTGCTGCAAGGCCCTACTTCATTCCTTCTTAGTTTTTAGAGGCATTACTTTCAAAATAAATCTTTCTTGTAAGACTTATAAAAGCATCAACCTATAACCAAGTACATCCCACAGCCTGAACTTTTGTCCAAGCCTCTTAATGCTGCAGCCCAGTGAGGCATACGTGCTGAAGGCCCCGATATATATTAGACAATGGAATAAGCAACTATTACAGTACACAAAACAGGAATTGCCAGTGGCCAACTGTGGTGAAGACTGTAACTTGTCCTCCAACACTTCTTTAGTCATTCTCCTTAGTAAGAAGACTCACAACTTTTACTCAGGCACATTCCACCCAGAAAAAGACTTTCTTCTGTTTCCTTTCAAGTAGGTGCGACTACATGGCGAAGGTCTGCAGATAGGATACCGATAGAAATGCTGCGTGCAACTTCATAAAACGTCCTTAAAGGGACAGTTAAGATTATTTTTCCTTTCACAGATCAATGTAATTCTCACTAACATTCTAGTATATAGAGGTTCTTCTTGTTATCCTTATTCAGACAATTTCATAATCCACAGCCTGTAACTAGCCACACTTCATTTTCTGGTATCAAATTCTGATATAGTTGACTAAAAATCCAACTAACAAAAATTTAAGTATGAAAAAAAAGGAATGTATCGGCTAATACAACCGAGCACTGCCCAGGGATAAGGTGACCTGACTCAGTCGGCTTCCCCTGCGCTTTCCCGTCTCAGGCTGGCTCTCCCAACAACAGCAAGATAGGCTACCCTCCCTTTGGCCTTAACCTTTACAGCAGGGAGAGTCTATGTCCTGCCTGTGCCGTAGTTCCTCAGATGGCACCCGCATAGATCACCTGCAGAGTTTGAACCAAACATAATCACAGGAGTGGGTACTCTGATCTCTTCAGGCTAATGATAGCCCGCCCAGGAGCTTGGGGCTCATCCAACTTGTAGCACATGGCAGAGGTCAGGAGCTGGTAGTTTCCCAGAACTCATGGTATGGTTACCAAGAGGGGACTGGGGAGATGCATGTTGGGTAGTAGACAATAAATAGACTTTTACCATTAATATAATTGGTACTTGTGCCATTATGTGGCCTAAGCTCTATAAAGTCATTACCACTCTTAGGAGAAATACTAAATAGGACTAAAGGATTACAGAATATTATTAAGTTCTTTTGGGTGGCTAAGTTATAGAATTTCAAATAAAAGTATTTTTGACGCACTAAAGGAGCTAAGAAATAACTTGCTTTCCCACTCCTATGGGGCACACAAGTCTGGTAGGGAAAAGGAGAATTCGATTGCTTAGAAAAAGCATCAAACCTCACAACTGCTTTCCTTGTCACTTAGGAAAGTGAGGAAAGAACCTCTGGATCATGCCCTCCCTTTGACTGTCCACACACAGGTCGGCCGCCAACAGTAGCTTCCTTCTTACAGAGCCCCACTGACTCATACCTGGATGCCCGCTCTCACTTGGCTTTCCTCACCACCTCAAGTTTTCCATTTCTAATGCTTAGAAGTTTTGTTTGTGAGGGTCCAAATGTGGCAGAAACTATTTAGGCTTCTAAGCTGCACCAGCTGTGGAAGCCAAGGATGTTGGCTGAATAACTGACCAATCTTTCCAGGGAGAGATCAGAAGCAGAGAATTTGAAAAAACACCTTCCAATCTGTCAGGAACATGGAACAAGTTGCTGTCTCTCCCATACTGGCAGGGGCCCTGAAGCATAGCATCACACACTGGTTAACCAACCACTGAAACTTCAAAACACAGAGCTCAGACTCTACTGTTTTTCTTTAGGAACACAGAGCAGCAGTCAAGGGTAGGAGCACAAGGCTCTAGGAAAAACAAGAAGTTATTGGGCTTTAGGGACTATCTATGCACCACAGATTCATTCCATATGGACTTAAGCTAGAATCAACCGTTTAAGAAGCCAAAAGAAATCGTGATACCAAGAGGTGATATGTAAAAATCTATTCTCATGGTAAAAATAACTTCCAGTGCTAGCAGAAACCTGGGAGAAGGAGGAGGTTTTACTTAATTTAAAAGTGAAACCATTATTTGATAGTTCCTGCATTACCTGTGGGAGATGGGAAATGTCCCTTTCAAAAACTACATGGCTTAGTTTACTTCTCTTTGGTCATATAGTTCAGAGCATAAAAACTTGCTTTAATTCCGTGAAATTAAGAATTCAGACTCACATTTCACTGTTTACAAGGCCTTTCATTTGTCTGCTCTTTTCATGGATTTCTCCAACCATCCCATTTCCATTTCTGAAGCCCCTCCCAAGAGTTCCAAAAGGTCCTGAAATTATACTTCCTCTAGAGTGGTTGTCCTAACTCCTCCAGACCTGACCCCCTAAGCCTGTCTTGTCCAGAGGCAATGCCCATGAGCTCTCGGCGGGGGTCACCAGCATGCCAAGCACATGTTCCTCCTGCGCCTTGACATAAAGACAATGTGACAATCACTAGCAGTTGTCTTTGTGTCCTTACATCATTTCCATTTTGGCCCCTTCACCAGGTAATCCTGGGTAGCCACATTCCCCCGGGTCTGTTGCAACCGCCTTGAACAGTGCTCAACTCAGGTGCATTATTCATAAAGGACAATGGATAATAAAATCCTGGAATCCACTGAAAAAATTGGCATTAGTCTGAGCAGCTGGTTTCAAATTAACCAAAGTGATTGAAGTTTTTATGCCCAAAACAAAATATGTGAGCAATACAGTTAAATACTCAATACAGGAACTAAATATGCTAGGAGAAATAGTCTGCCGTCCATCACTGAAGAGAAAAACCTCCGAGAAAAGCAGTTTCACAAATTATTAAAAAAGTGTCCTACTTTTTCAAAAAATAAGTAGCCTACTGAAATAATTATTTCCACTTTTAAGTGTCAGTAAACTATAGCATTCACTCCAAATCATCATGAAACAGTATGCTAATTCAGGATGGCCTGAAGACCTGGATGGAGCCCACCAGCAAGGCCATGTAGCCAGTCGGTTAAGGCCATAACCTCTGAAGCCCAACTTGCCTTAGTTTGAATCCTGGCTTAACCTGTTTACTTTCCATGTGAGCAATATGTTTGAACCTCAGTTTTCTTGCCCATATGAAATATGCTTAATTGACTCTAGACTCACAAAATAACATCTCTGAAATCTTCAGTCTTAAAATAGCTTTTGGCCAGGCCACAGCCAATATGTAGTTGTCACTGCTTGTGCATACGTGGACTTGGTGATTGTTTCTGGTGGCAGAAATGGATCACTGCAAACCTTCAATATTTAGTCCAAAAATCATTGCCATGTTGACAGAATCTATTAACACCTTCTGATCAAGAAATCACCAGAATCAGAACTTGCAGATGGGTGTCAGACTTTGAAGAAAATTACAGTGATAATGACGGGACAATTCATTAGAATTGTTGCATCACGAGGTCTGAGTCATGAATGCCAAACTGAATGTGAAGATTTAGGAACGCTTTACCCAGTTCATTTCACTTGGCCTTTATATAAGCATGGAATGATAAAAAACTTTGTCTCAATACCATGTTACATCAATTCTATATTTTTTCATACCGAACATCTCAGATCAGGGCATGTCGTACAATTAAGCCATTTTTGTTCTTGGTGGTATGTAAGATGATGTGTCTTAAAATTTATGGAGTGTTAGAGTTGTTGAAATCAAATACCTAAAAGAGCTCTTTACATAAGTATAAACATTTTAAAGAATAGAAATATTCTGAAGAATAGAGTTTTAAAAAGGATGTCATAATTGGCATTTTCTTAGTGTTATATAAAATGGCGTATCTTATAATTAATGACATTTAAGAGTCAATGAAATACAGCAGTACCGACCTCAGAGGATCGGGAGCTGTCAGTGATCCCCAGTTGTAACGCGTTATCCTAGAAGTAAAAGTTAAGACACAGGACTGAGGCAGAACCGGCCCCACTGGTATTTTAGCCTAAGTAGGTATCTGCCACCATATGGTGCCGAATTACAGGCTGGACTTGGGACCCTGCATTTAGATGACAGGAACTCCTGGACAGCTAGCAGTGCGGGCTCACCCTGTCGTTTCCTTCAGCCTGAAACAATGCAATCCATTTTGTATTACTGAATTTTTTGCACCCTACTTACTACAGGACTTCCTGTCTGCATCTATTTCATTGGACTGTTGTGAGAAATCTTAAATGAGTTGATATACTTGAAGTGCTTGGAATTTAGTACACGGTAAATACCTGTTAGTTATTATTCTGATTATCTATGTGATATTAAGAACATTTAACAACTAGTATGGCATTAATATCTACAAATCAGGAGACACGTACAGTGTGAACCTAGCTATGATTTCTACATGGGAGGAACTTACTGCTCAAATGAGCTCACAGAGGGTAAGCAGAACACGCTCATGAGGAGAGAGCAAGGAGAAAGGCACTTCGGCGGGGAAAAGCCTGGGATGTATTCATGGCAACCTTTATATTGTCTTGTGTGACTGAAGCAAAGAGTAAGAAGTGGGAAGGGAAGGGATGAGAAAGGAGGGAAAGGAGAAAGGGAGAAAGGGGAAGGGGTAGAGGGAAAGGAGAAAGAAAAAAAGCTGTAAAATTAGGTTGGAGTCAAGTTATGGAGGGTAAGGGGTTTGGTACTTTATTCACAAGAAAATAAAACTGGCAATAGTAGAGGTGTGTTATAGCTCATCAAAGGTTAAAGGATACATTTAGTTATGATGTTCAAAGTGAGTGCAGTCAACCACACTCCAATAAGGAAAATGTTTACACTATGGTTGACTTTAAAGAATGTATGTACACATACTTTAAATAGTTTCCCTGACCAAAGTTGGAAGAAAATAGTCTGTAGTCTTAAGTACAAATCCCCAAACGTTTATTTAAGGGCCTCTCTTTATTTAAGTAGTCTTCATTTATTGAAGCATTTTCTTCTAGCACAACTCTAACTCCAAAATCAGTATTTCTCAAATGTTGATGAAAGTGAAGTTTCCAAATCTGTGACGGCAATGGATGGGATCAGGGCTGCCCACCATGATCAAACCAGTAGCACCATAAGGCCGAACACAAATGGGAAGCATTTTTAAAAAGTCTATAATGGCAACTCAAAGCAACAATGGCATCCAGTAGGAATCAAAATCTCCTGTTAAAGCAAATGAGGGTTTGCAGGTTGATCCTGAATTTTACTCATGTTATTTCAAACCAGAAACCTCTTGCTACTCAAATTCAAATAGGGTGCAGAGGACATTTGTTATTTTTGTAGTCTCAGTTACCACCTTTTCTCTCTTGCTGGCTTCCTTTTTCTAATAATTTCCCTTCCTTTGGGGGAACTCCTCTCCTGATCAGCTCAGAAATGGAATGTGATCCAACCTGGCAAAATCAAAGTTCTTCCCCCCAAAATTTTACATAACTTGCTGCCATGCCTTGGTTATGATGACGTAAGCTGAAACTGTTAATGGCTGTCATGTACCACCCTCATCTCACTGCCTCGCACTGCAAAGAGCATCTACACAAAGCCTGCCTGGAAGAGAAAACCAATCCAAGAAAAAAAAATTAGAGCCAAGTAAGGGAGATAGAAAGATGACTTCTTTGGGTGTTTGGACCCAGTCATGTATGGACTTCCCTGTATATGAACCAATAAATTGCCCTTCGTGTTCATACCAGTTTGATTTTCTGTTACTTGCAACTGAAGGACCATTGGTTAATAATCACATGTGCAATACCTGCCTGAAAATTAACTAGACACACTTTAATGCAAGAGCGCATGTCTAAATAAAAGCAGACTAGGTATCGTTACTTAAAATTTAATAACTAACAGGAAATCAGATACAACACACTGTATATGTCAACCAGATTAAACCAAGTTTATAGAGGAAATTACTGGCATTATAGTCCTGTGTTTAATATTTTACTACATACATTGTGAAACCTGAATCTCACTACTTTCTACAGGGAAACAAACCGGCTCAGCTACACTTTGGAACCTTAAATATCTATTATAGTAACTTTATTTAATTCCTATTTGTAATATGAACAGGTGCAAACTTTGTTTACCATAATATGGCTATTAATCCCACATGTAATAATTAGCAATTATGAAAGGCCTATTTTTCCTTTGATATCATTGTTTAAAAAATAAAGAAGGACAGGTGGAGCTTTTCTCCTTTTAAAATGTTATTCATGAACAAAATACAGGATGTTGAACTGAACATGAGTCAGGGAGTTTGTTTATTCATCAGAATTTGTCGAGACTCCAGATGGAAAGGCCTCTTAAAAACAATGGGTCTTAATACTACAAACTTCTGGGGCTCTCAGTGAATTATTCCAATTTCACACCCTCCAAGCAATATACATGTCTATTCACTGAAACCCATGAGTATAAACCCTGTGGGAATAAATGTGCATATTAATCAAATTAGCTGGCAGTTATGTGTAAGGGAGCTCTGACAGCTGAGTTCTTACTAAGGAACAGTCCAAAAGTGAAAAGGCTAACAGGACTCTAGGCCACGGAGACAGCAAAGAAGCATTTGATCATGTGGGTATTTTTTCTCCTTTTTCCTCCTGCTCAGGAGGAAAGTACAGGATAAAATAAACCCTTTGGTTTTTGTCCAGTTTTCAATTTAAATTCTAAGAGGGATGGAACTCAACACTTTCCTTGGAAATGAAACTACATCACAGCAGATTTCACTGTCAGGAAATTCCTCTCTACCCTGCTATTCAGGTCACATATTCTTTTTGTGTACTTTATCCAACTTTCTCCGATAACAATTCTGTGACACATTTGATTCAATTCATCCTATTTGTTACCTGTTTCAAAAAGACAAATTTCACTTTTAGAATACGAATCCTTTGAAATTCCACTTAGTTGTCTCTCCTGTAATATTGTGAATATAATTCTACATATTTCGTTTTTACTGTATGAGGGAGAAGATTCCTGAAGTTGCTTTAGGAAGTACATATATTTCTCAAAGTGCAAGACCTTATTTTCTATGAATCACCTTTCCATTACTAGTTTTATCCCATGGGTCTTTGTGGCATTACTATTTTTGGATTCTGTTCAATTGCGACCCAAGTTGTATTTGTGTTGTACAAGTTTCTCCTATGCTCCTCTTCCCACTATTTTTTCATATTTCAATCTTTCCAAGTCTCTTAATTTAATGCTTCTGGTTTTCTTTTGGTCTCATATTTTGCCAGTTGTAAACTAAAAATGGATTTCACTAATGTCCAATTTTATCACTGTTTTCTTAACCATTAAGTACACAGATGCAACACAGATGTAATAATCTTTACTCTTTTATAGCTATACTGCAATTTCATAACTGTATAAGTTCCAATAAAACTAGGAAACCTTAATTTTAGTATGTGAGATCATAATGTATATAGAGCTGCCATAAGGTAGAAATTAAGCCATGTATATATACATAAATACACATATACATTCCAATAACACTTTTGAAGAGTTCCCAGTGTTTTTTCTTTAGTAATTGCTAATGTTTCAAAACACAGCATAAAACTGCTCATCACAACACCCCTGTGTGATAATGACAAGAGTGGAGTAAGACTGGAATGAAAGGCACAGAATTCAGAGTAAGGCCACACCTCACTGTGTGAGTGAGCAGGGCCCAATGTGTGAGCACTGATGGTACGAACAACAATGCAGAGCTGCTCATTTCCTGAACTGAATATACAAAACCGTAGTTAATAGTATTTACTCAGCCTTTACACATGACATCATACTGGGTGCTAACCAAGTATAAAACACGCATTCAGGAGTTTCAACAGGATAAGTTACATATAAATCCCAAAGACAAGGACGGGCAACTGATGGATCAGTCCTGTGTCTATGCGGCGCTCTGCACGGTCTTTGCTGATCGAGGTTCCGCCGGAGAGAATGCCGACTTTGTGGCTAACACGGTTGATCTTTGGGTTTGGTCTTGTATTAAAATAATAAATGAAAGTTTTCAGCCTATTAACTATATTAAAAGCCAGGACCTAATTAAAATAAGCACTATGCCTATCAGATGCAAAAAAAAGCATTGTTAATAGGAAGGAGAGCCTTACAAGGCTATTCAAGACCCCGGAAAACACATTAAAAAAAAGAAACTTTTTAAATGAATTATTTTCTAGAGAAACAAAGAATACTAACCACCCACTGAAAATACACCGAAATATCAAACAACCAGTCAATGCACAGTCCTCTGCGATTGTCTTGGAGTTTTCACCTTCTTCCTCCAGAAGAAGCACTCAGTTTTCATTGCCAATGTTGTTAGATTCAGTTTTCACTGAAAAAAATAAGCAAACATTTTTAACATAGTCAAGTGTTTGTACTGCTTCTGTTTGGCCTGCTCTGGTTTTCCCTTTTCTCTCCTCCCCCTGATGCATACCAACAGGGCTGCTCATGGGGACAGACCATCCATGTCACGTCCCAGGCCACTGACTTATACCATTCTGGCCACAATAAATAGAGAAATAATGTCTGAGAGTGGCAATTATATTTTGTGAGGTAACATCCTTCCTGATTCTGTGGAAGACTTGGGAAGACTTCACAACGTGGTGATGATCCCATACTTGTACCACTGAATATATCACTAGTATCACGCAGACTGGGAATATATCACTAGTATCA
>JAQQAC010012740.1:28352-56205 GCA_029783875.1 Phataginus tricuspis
TGATACTAGTGATATATTCCCAGTCTGCGTGATACTAGTGATATATTCAGTGGTACAAGTATGGGATCATCACCACGTTGTGAAGTCTTCCCAAGTCTTCCACAGAATCAGGAAGGATGTTACCTCACAAAATATAATTGCCACTCTCAGACATTATTTCTCTATTTATTGTGGCCAGAATGGTATAAGTCAGTGGCCTGGGACGTGACATGGATGGTCTGTCCCCATGAGCAGCCCTGTTGGTATGCATCAGGGGGAGGAGAGAAAAGGGAAAACCAGAGCAGGCCAAACAGAAGCAGTACAAACACTTGACTATGTTAAAAATGTTTGCTTATTTTTTTCAGTGAAAACTGAATCTAACAACATTGGCAATGAAAACTGAGTGCTTCTTCTGGAGGAAGAAGGTGAAAACTCCAAGACAATCGCAGAGGACTGTGCATTGACTGGTTGTTTGATATTTCGGTGTATTTTCAGTGGGTGGTTAGTATTCTTTGTTTCTCTAGAAAATAATTCATTTAAAAAGTTTCTTTTTTTTAATGTGTTTTCCGGGGTCTTGAATAGCCTTGTAAGGCTCTCCTTCCTATTAACAATGCTTTTTTTTGCATCTGATAGGCATAGTGCTTATTTTAATTAGGTCCTGGCTTTTAATATAGTTAATAGGCTGAAAACTTTCATTTATTATTTTAATACAAGACCAAACCCAAAGATCAACCGTGTTAGCCACAAAGTCGGCATTCTCTCTGGCGGAACCTCGCTCAGCAAAGACCGTGCAGAGCGCCGCATAGACACAGGACTGATCCATCAGTTGCCCGTCCTTGTCTTTGGGATTTATATGTAACTTATCCTGTTGAAACTCCTGAATGCGTGTTTTATACTTGGTTAGCACCCAGTATGATGTCGTGTGTAAAGGCTGAGTAAATACTATTAACTACGGTTTTGTATATTCAGTTCAGGAAATGAGCAGCTCTGCATTGTTGTTCGTACCATCAGTGCTCACACATTCGGCCCTGCTCACTCACACAGTGAGGTGTGGCCTTACTCTGAATTCTGTGCCTTTCATTCCAGTCTTACTCCACTCTTGTCATTATCACACAGGGGTGTTGTGATGAGCAGTTTTATGCTGTGTTTTGAAACATTAGCAATTACTAAAGAAAAAACACTGGGAACTCTTCAAAAGTGTTATTGGAATGTATATGTGTATTTATGTATATATACATGGCTTAATTTCTACCTTATGGCAGCTCTATATACATTATGATCTCACATACTAAAATTAAGGTTTCCTAGTTTTATTGGAACTTATACAGTTATGAAATTGCAGTATAGCTATAAAAGAGTAAAGATTATTACATCTGTGTTGCATCTGTGTACTTAATGGTTAAGAAAACAGTGATAAAATTGGACATTAGTGAAATCCATTTTTAGTTTACAACTGGCAAAATATGAGACCAAAAGAAAACCAGAAGCATTAAATTAAGAGACTTGGAAAGATTGAAATATGAAAAAATAGTGGGAAGAGGAGCATAGGAGAAACTTGTACAACACAAATACAACTTGGGTCGCAATTGAACAGAATCCAAAGATAGTAATGCCACAAAGACCCATAGGATAAAACTAGTAATGGAAAGGTGATTCATAGAAAATAAGGTCTTGCACTTTGAGAAATATATGTACTTCCTAAAGCAACTTCAGGAATCTTCTCCCTCATACAGTAAAAACGAAATATGTAGAATTATATTCACAATATTACAGGAGAGACAACTAAGTGGAATTTCAAAGGATTCGTATTCTAAAAGTGAAATTTGTCTTTTTGAAACAGGTAACAAATAGGATGAATTGAATCAAATGTGTCACAGAATTGTTATCGGGGAAAGTTGGATAAAGTACACAAAAAGAATATGTGACCTGAATAGCAGGGTAGAGAGGAATTTCCTGACAGTGAAATCTGCTGTGATGTAGTTTCATTTCCAAGGAAAGTGTTGAGTTCCATCCCTCTTAGAATTTAAATTGAAAACTGGACAAAAACCAAAGGGTTTATTTTATCCTGTACTTTCCTCCTGAGCAGGAGGAAAAAGGAGAAAAAATACCCACATGATCAAATGCTTCTTTGCTGTCTCCGTGGCCTAGAGTCCTGTTAGCCTTTTCACTTTTGGACTGTTCCTTAGTAAGAACTCAGCTGTCAGAGCTCCCTTACACATAACTGCCAGCTAATTTGATTAATATGCACATTTATTCCCACAGGGTTTATACTCATGGGTTTCAGTGAATAGACATGTATATTGCTTGGAGGGTGTGAAATTGGAATAATTCACTGAGAGCCCCAGAAGTTTGTAGTATTAAGACCCATTGTTTTTAAGAGGCCTTTCCATCTGGAGTCTCGACAAATTCTGATGAATAAACAAACTCCCTGACTCATGTTCAGTTCAACATCCTGTATTTTGTTCATGAATAACATTTTAAAAGGAGAAAAGCTCCACCTGTCCTTCTTTATTTTTTAAACAATGATATCAAAGGAAAAATAGGCCTTTCATAATTGCTAATTATTACATGTGGGATTAATAGCCATATTATGGTAAACAAAGTTTGCACCTGTTCATATTACAAATAGGAATTAAATAAAGTTACTATAATAGATATTTAAGGTTCCAAAGTATAGCTGAGCCGGTTTGTTTCCCTGTAGAAAGTAGTGAGATTCAGGTTTCACAATGTATGTAGTAAAATATTAAACACAGGACTATAATGCCAGTAATTTCCTCTATAAACTTGGTTTAATCTGGTTGACATATACAGTGTGTTGTATCTGATTTCCTGTTAGTTATTAAATTTTAAGTAACGATACCTAGTCTGCTTTTATTTAGACATGCGCTCTTGCATTAAAGTGTGTCTAGTTAATTTTCAGGCAGGTATTGCACATGTGATTATTAACCAATGGTCCTTCAGTTGCAAGTAACAGAAAATCAAACTGGTATGAACACGAAGGGCAATTTATTGGTTCATATACAGGGAAGTCCATACATGACTGGGTCCAAACACCCAAAGAAGTCATCTTTCTATCTCCCTTACTTGGCTCTAATTTTTTTTTCTTGGATTGGTTTTCTCTTCCAGGCAGGCTTTGTGTAGATGCTCTTTGCAGTGCGAGGCAGTGAGATGAGGGTGGTACATGACAGCCATTAACAGTTTCAGCTTACGTCATCATAACCAAGGCATGGCAGCAAGTTATGTAAAATTTTGGGGGGAAGAACTTTGATTTTGCCAGGTTGGATCACATTCCATTTCTGAGCTGATCAGGAGAGGAGTTCCCCCAAAGGAAGGGAAATTATTAGAAAAAGGAAGCCAGCAAGAGAGAAAAGGTGGTAACTGAGACTACAAAAATAACAAATGTCCTCTGCACCCTATTTGAATTTGAGTAGCAAGAGGTTTCTGGTTTGAAATAACATGAGTAAAATTCAGGATCAACCTGCAAACCCTCATTTGCTTTAACAGGAGATTTTGATTCCTACTGGATGCCATTGTTGCTTTGAGTTGCCATTATAGACTTTTTAAAAATGCTTCCCATTTGTGTTCGGCCTTATGGTGCTACTGGTTTGATCATGGTGGGCAGCCCTGATCCCATCCATTGCCGTCACAGATTTGGAAACTTCACTTTCATCAACATTTGAGAAATACTGATTTTGGAGTTAGAGTTGTGCTAGAAGAAAATGCTTCAATAAATGAAGACTACTTAAATAAAGAGAGGCCCTTAAATAAACGTTTGGGGATTTGTACTTAAGACTACAGACTATTTTCTTCCAACTTTGGTCAGGGAAACTATTTAAAGTATGTGTACATACATTCTTTAAAGTCAACCATAGTGTAAACATTTTCCTTATTGGAGTGTGGTTGACTGCACTCACTTTGAACATCATAACTAAATGTATCCTTTAACCTTTGATGAGCTATAACACACCTCTACTATTGCCAGTTTTATTTTCTTGTGAATAAAGTACCAAACCCCTTACCCTCCATAACTTGACTCCAACCTAATTTTACAGCTTTTTTTCTTTCTCCTTTCCCTCTACCCCTTCCCCTTTCTCCCTTCTCCTTTCCCTCCTTTCTCATCCCTTCCCTTCCCACTTCTTACTCTTTGCTTCAGTCACACAAGACAATATAAAGGTTGCCATGAATACATCCCAGGCTTTTCCCCGCCGAAGTGCCTTTCTCCTTGCTCTCTCCTCATGAGCGTGTTCTGCTTACCCTCTGTGAGCTCATTTGAGCAGTAAGTTCCTCCCATGTAGAAATCATAGCTAGGTTCACACTGTACGTGTCTCCTGATTTGTAGATATTAATGCCATACTAGTTGTTAAATGTTCTTAATATCACATAGATAATCAGAATAATAACTAACAGGTATTTACCGTGTACTAAATTCCAAGCACTTCAAGTATATCAACTCATTTAAGATTTCTCACAACAGTCCAATGAAATAGATGCAGACAGGAAGTCCTGTAGTAAGTAGGGTGCAAAAAATTCAGTAATACAAAATGGATTGCATTGTTTCAGGCTGAAGGAAACGACAGGGTGAGCCCGCACTGCTAGCTGTCCAGGAGTTCCTGTCATCTAAATGCAGGGTCCCAAGTCCAGCCTGTAATTCGGCACCATATGGTGGCAGATACCTACTTAGGCTAAAATACCAGTGGGGCCGGTTCTGCCTCAGTCCTGTGTCTTAACTTTTACTTCTAGGATAACGCGTTACAACTGGGGATCACTGACAGCTCCCGATCCTCTGAGGTCGGTACTGCTGTATTTCATTGACTCTTAAATGTCATTAATTATAAGATACGCCATTTTATATAACACTAAGAAAATGCCAATTATGACATCCTTTTTAAAACTCTATTCTTCAGAATATTTCTATTCTTTAAAATGTTTATACTTATGTAAAGAGCTCTTTTAGGTATTTGATTTCAACAACTCTAACACTCCATAAATTTTAAGACACATCATCTTACATACCACCAAGAACAAAAATGGCTTAATTGTACGACATGCCCTGATCTGAGATGTTCGGTATGAAAAAATATAGAATTGATGTAACATGGTATTGAGACAAAGTTTTTTATCATTCCATGCTTATATAAAGGCCAAGTGAAATGAACTGGGTAAAGCGTTCCTAAATCTTCACATTCAGTTTGGCATTCATGACTCAGACCTCGTGATGCAACAATTCTAATGAATTGTCCCGTCATTATCACTGTAATTTTCTTCAAAGTCTGACACCCATCTGCAAGTTCTGATTCTGGTGATTTCTTGATCAGAAGGTGTTAATAGATTCTGTCAACATGGCAATGATTTTTGGACTAAATATTGAAGGTTTGCAGTGATCCATTTCTGCCACCAGAAACAATCACCAAGTCCACGTATGCACAAGCAGTGACAACTACATATTGGCTGTGGCCTGGCCAAAAGCTATTTTAAGACTGAAGATTTCAGAGATGTTATTTTGTGAGTCTAGAGTCAATTAAGCATATTTCATATGGGCAAGAAAACTGAGGTTCAAACATATTGCTCACATGGAAAGTAAACAGGTTAAGCCAGGATTCAAACTAAGGCAAGTTGGGCTTCAGAGGTTATGGCCTTAACCGACTGGCTACATGGCCTTGCTGGTGGGCTCCATCCAGGTCTTCAGGCCATCCTGAATTAGCATACTGTTTCATGATGATTTGGAGTGAATGCTATAGTTTACTGACACTTAAAAGTGGAAATAATTATTTCAGTAGGCTACTTATTTTTTGAAAAAGTAGGACACTTTTTTAATAATTTGTGAAACTGCTTTTCTCGGAGGTTTTTCTCTTCAGTGATGGACGGCAGACTATTTCTCCTAGCATATTTAGTTCCTGTATTGAGTATTTAACTGTATTGCTCACATATTTTGTTTTGGGCATAAAAACTTCAATCACTTTGGTTAATTTGAAACCAGCTGCTCAGACTAATGCCAATTTTTTCAGTGGATTCCAGGATTTTATTATCCATTGTCCTTTATGAATAATGCACCTGAGTTGAGCACTGTTCAAGGCGGTTGCAACAGACCCGGGGGAATGTGGCTACCCAGGATTACCTGGTGAAGGGGCCAAAATGGAAATGATGTAAGGACACAAAGACAACTGCTAGTGATTGTCACATTGTCTTTATGTCAAGGCGCAGGAGGAACATGTGCTTGGCATGCTGGTGACCCCCGCCGAGAGCTCATGGGCATTGCCTCTGGACAAGACAGGCTTAGGGGGTCAGGTCTGGAGGAGTTAGGACAACCACTCTAGAGGAAGTATAATTTCAGGACCTTTTGGAACTCTTGGGAGGGGCTTCAGAAATGGAAATGGGATGGTTGGAGAAATCCATGAAAAGAGCAGACAAATGAAAGGCCTTGTAAACAGTGAAATGTGAGTCTGAATTCTTAATTTCACGGAATTAAAGCAAGTTTTTATGCTCTGAACTATATGACCAAAGAGAAGTAAACTAAGCCATGTAGTTTTTGAAAGGGACATTTCCCATCTCCCACAGGTAATGCAGGAACTATCAAATAATGGTTTCACTTTTAAATTAAGTAAAACCTCCTCCTTCTCCCAGGTTTCTGCTAGCACTGGAAGTTATTTTTACCATGAGAATAGATTTTTACATATCACCTCTTGGTATCACGATTTCTTTTGGCTTCTTAAACGGTTGATTCTAGCTTAAGTCCATATGGAATGAATCTGTGGTGCATAGATAGTCCCTAAAGCCCAATAACTTCTTGTTTTTCCTAGAGCCTTGTGCTCCTACCCTTGACTGCTGCTCTGTGTTCCTAAAGAAAAACAGTAGAGTCTGAGCTCTGTGTTTTGAAGTTTCAGTGGTTGGTTAACCAGTGTGTGATGCTATGCTTCAGGGCCCCTGCCAGTATGGGAGAGACAGCAACTTGTTCCATGTTCCTGACAGATTGGAAGGTGTTTTTTCAAATTCTCTGCTTCTGATCTCTCCCTGGAAAGATTGGTCAGTTATTCAGCCAACATCCTTGGCTTCCACAGCTGGTGCAGCTTAGAAGCCTAAATAGTTTCTGCCACATTTGGACCCTCACAAACAAAACTTCTAAGCATTAGAAATGGAAAACTTGAGGTGGTGAGGAAAGCCAAGTGAGAGCGGGCATCCAGGTATGAGTCAGTGGGGCTCTGTAAGAAGGAAGCTACTGTTGGCGGCCGACCTGTGTGTGGACAGTCAAAGGGAGGGCATGATCCAGAGGTTCTTTCCTCACTTTCCTAAGTGACAAGGAAAGCAGTTGTGAGGTTTGATGCTTTTTCTAAGCAATCGAATTCTCCTTTTCCCTACCAGACTTGTGTGCCCCATAGGAGTGGGAAAGCAAGTTATTTCTTAGCTCCTTTAGTGCGTCAAAAATACTTTTATTTGAAATTCTATAACTTAGCCACCCAAAAGAACTTAATAATATTCTGTAATCCTTTAGTCCTATTTAGTATTTCTCCTAAGAGTGGTAATGACTTTATAGAGCTTAGGCCACATAATGGCACAAGTACCAATTATATTAATGGTAAAAGTCTATTTATTGTCTACTACCCAACATGCATCTCCCCAGTCCCCTCTTGGTAACCATACCATGAGTTCTGGGAAACTACCAGCTCCTGACCTCTGCCATGTGCTACAAGTTGGATGAGCCCCAAGCTCCTGGGCGGGCTATCATTAGCCTGAAGAGATCAGAGTACCCACTCCTGTGATTATGTTTGGTTCAAACTCTGCAGGTGATCTATGCGGGTGCCATCTGAGGAACTACGGCACAGGCAGGACATAGACTCTCCCTGCTGTAAAGGTTAAGGCCAAAGGGAGGGTAGCCTATCTTGCTGTTGTTGGGAGAGCCAGCCTGAGACGGGAAAGCGCAGGGGAAGCCGACTGAGTCAGGTCACCTTATCCCTGGGCAGTGCTCGGTTGTATTAGCCGATACATTCCTTTTTTTTCATACTTAAATTTTTGTTAGTTGGATTTTTAGTCAACTATATCAGAATTTGATACCAGAAAATGAAGTGTGGCTAGTTACAGGCTGTGGATTATGAAATTGTCTGAATAAGGATAACAAGAAGAACCTCTATATACTAGAATGTTAGTGAGAATTACATTGATCTGTGAAAGGAAAAATAATCTTAACTGTCCCTTTAAGGACGTTTTATGAAGTTGCACGCAGCATTTCTATCGGTATCCTATCTGCAGACCTTCGCCATGTAGTCGCACCTACTTGAAAGGAAACAGAAGAAAGTCTTTTTCTGGGTGGAATGTGCCTGAGTAAAAGTTGTGAGTCTTCTTACTAAGGAGAATGACTAAAGAAGTGTTGGAGGACAAGTTACAGTCTTCACCACAGTTGGCCACTGGCAATTCCTGTTTTGTGTACTGTAATAGTTGCTTATTCCATTGTCTAATATATATCGGGGCCTTCAGCACGTATGCCTCACTGGGCTGCAGCATTAAGAGGCTTGGACAAAAGTTCAGGCTGTGGGATGTACTTGGTTATAGGTTGATGCTTTTATAAGTCTTACAAGAAAGATTTATTTTGAAAGTAATGCCTCTAAAAACTAAGAAGGAATGAAGTAGGGCCTTGCAGCAGGAAACACTCTTCCTGTGACCTGCAGTCCTACTCAACTGAATGTAGTAGTAGCGTGGATCCTTGACTGAATGGAAAAGCCAAATTTCTTCCTGAAGTTGTTAGTTTGAGCCAAAGAAGGGAGAAGGCAAAAGTACAGTAAGGAAAAATTAGGACCTAGAACCCTCTTGTTACACCCTTCCGACATGTGAAAGGGAATCCCACGCCTCTTGAAAAGACGCAGTTGGCGTGCAGCCCCCGCCCCGTTCCTCTCCTCCCCGGGTCATCGCTTTCTACTGCCCCCAGACGGAGGCCAGGATGGAAGCAGGAACCGTTAATTTACAGTCGTCGCAGACCTGTGTTCTAAATGAAAAATTATCAGTCAACTAGATCTCTCTGCCTTTATTAGTAACCCATGGAATTAATCAACCATTGATCTTCAGAAAAATAGAACCAATAGAATGTGTGTATATATATATATACATATATATATATGATTTATTATAAGGAATTCACTCATGCAGTGATGGAAACTGGCAAATCCCAAGATCTGCAGGGAGAGGTGGCAAGCTAGAGACCCAGTAGAGCTGATGTCTCAGTTCAAGTCTGAAGAAATGTCCCAGTTGAAAGGCAATCTGGCAAGAGAAATTCTCTCTTTTTCGAGGCAGGACGAGCCTTTTTGTTCTGTGCAGGCCTTCAATGATTGGCCGAGGCCCACCCACATTAGCAAGGGCCGTCTGCTTTATTCAGTTTTCAGGTTTCTGATTTAAATGTTAATCTCACCCAAATACACCCTCTTAGAAACATCTAGAATAATGTCGGACCAAATATCTGGGCACCCTGTGGCCCAGTCAAGTTGATGCATAAAATTAACCAACACAACCAGAAGTACATAGATGAGAGCCAACTAAAGGCATGAGTGATTCATATCACCCGGAAACACGCGACTCTGACGAGAATGACCTTGCAACCCCTAAATCAGTCCGCAGAGTCGCGTCTCCCGACACACACACATTCCCGTTCACACCGACAAGCAGTGGCTGCTTGAGCTGTGCAGTCCTCTGAAGGGGCTCTCATTGGAATAATGGACAAGGAAGATGGTCTTGGTGGAGCTGAGCAGCCTGCACTGTCGAGTTAGGGGGTCTTTGCACCATTTCTGTCCAAAAGGATTATAATACGTGTGAGAATTGATGGTCACTGGATGTTTTACACTCTCCCCTTTGCAATTTGGAATCTTTATTAATAGGTCTGATTTCTTTTTCCAGTTATACATAGAGTATTATTAAACTTATTATTTACCCACAGATAATGAGCCATGAAGAGTCACTTGACATGATTAACATGTTAATAGAAGTATTAGACTTGGATTGAGCTTTAGTAACTGGGTGAGATTTCATATTATCTCCCTTTGGGGGTAATACGTGTGAAAGCTGTGAGTTGATGTTAGGCAGCCAAGGGTGGCCGTGCAGCATTGCTTGGTCCTTCTGTCTGGCTCTCCGCATTCCCTTTGAGAGCTACTTGCCCTCGTTGTCACCTGTATGGTTTGGTTGGGATTGACACCCTTCCCCCATCCCACCCTCTCAGCCACAGTAATTGATAACAAGAGGAGACATGTAAATCCATGCTAGGGCGAGCCTCCGGATTTTCACTAGGAACACTGGGACGCGATCTCTCATCCTTATTGGAAAAACCTATGTGAGGGTGTGAGCTGCAGGACTGCTCTCGCGGCCCTTGGTGTCACAGAGGGAGCCGGCCTAAGAGTCAGCCTAGAAGCAGAGCTGAGAGATGGATCCTGGTGACATTTTCCTTTCACCTGTGGTCATTCTGGAGTGCTTTCCCCTCATTTACAGCTATAACGAAGCTTCCCAAGTACTATAGAGCATGTGTGGAAATTCAAATGAACACCTCCCTTTAGGGTCTTGTCATCTCTCCCAAACAGCTGTCCTCGGTGGTCACTTCCAGAGTGTATGACCGGAATCGGCACGACCACACTCTCAGGACCCGTGGGATGACAGAGAACTGGTCCAAGGCCTCCCGGGGCGTCCAAGGGTGGAAGAGGTGATTTCTAGGTGATCCATGAATATTTTTTTATTTTAATAAATAAATTATTGTAATAAATCCTAGTAAAATACAACTAGCATTTTCGTATCAAACTTGTGACTTCACAGGTTTTATGCAATGCTTTTACCAAAGGGGTAATTGAAGCATTGAGAGATGAATAGCTTTTTTCGGGATTGCCCAGATGGTGAATAAAGGGTGAGAGATTTTAAGTGTGGAATCATAACTGGAGGGGTTCCTAGAGATGATGAAATCACTTCCCAACACTCACCCACCTCCAGTGTCAGAATTCCCTCCAAAGTGTCTCTCACAAGTGGGCATCCAGCCTCTGCTTGAATACCTCCAAAAATGGGAAGCTTATCACCATTTGAGATGATGCATTTCGTTAGAAAATTCTCCTTTTTACTGACACAAAATCAGCCCCTTGAAATGTCTTTCCATTTGGATCCAGTTCTTCTTTCTGCAGCCACTCCCATCTTCAAATGTTTCAAGACAGTTACTGGGCTCCCCTCGGACTTCTCCCTCAACACATGCGTGCGCACACACACACACCCCAAGTCTCTTTCATAGAATATGGTTTTGAATCACTCCATCATTTTCCTATCATTCTTTTTTGATTGAATATGCAAATGTTTTTGATGCTATTAAAGCTGTGGGTCTAGCAAGTAGTGACTCTGGCATCTTACTACACTGATGGACAGTGACTGCAATGTGGTTTGGGGGGACTCAATAATATGGGTGGATGTAGTAACCACATTGTTTTTCATGTGAAACCTTCATAAGAATGTATATCAATAATACCTTAATTTAAAAAGTATATAAAAAATAAAAAAGAACACAACTTATTATATATACTGTGTAAGCTAGAGCTTTCCCACCCTTTGTCCTGGACCTTATGTTTCTGTTAAGGCAGCCTGAAGTCACCAGATCCCATGGTTGACCACTGAGTGACAGTAGTCATCATTTTTTACCATCATTCTATTGTCAACTAGCTGAATAACTGAACCTCAGTTCACAACTTGTAATCTATTCTTACTCTTTTTCATTCCATCATTTCAGTCTATGGAGATTTTCTTTCAATCTTGACTCTATCAGCCTATTTATTAAATCCAAGAATAACAGAACATAAGGGCCTCCCTTGAAACTTAACAAAAGTAGTTTCAGGATACATAAAAGTGTAGTGAGTGAAGAAAATAATAAATTTACGGAACCTAATATCCAAGAGATTAATGTAGACAATGGATTTAACAGAGATCAATGAGAGATTAAGAGATGTTTAGGAGATTATTCAGCATTTTAAATACAGTGTCCTAACCTTGCTTACCTAATGTCTCTGCTGGTCACTATCAGAGACAGAACACTAGTTAGTTATATCAGTCAGAGGCCTGACTCAGCATGGAGTTTCTTACCAATTTCTCCCTGTGCAGAAATAAACCCGTCTTTGGGCCCTGAAGCTAATCCAGTATGTTGATTGAAAGGACTGGTTTGGAAGTAAACAGAACTAAGTGAATCCTGACCTATGATTTACTAGTTGTATACTCTCTTGAAAGTTGTACAGACTCTCTGAGCCTCAATTAACCAAGGAAACAATGTGGTAACCATCTCAGGCTTATTATAAGAATTACACTATATCTATCTATCTATCTATCTATCTATCTATATATATATATATATATATATATATATATATATATATATATATATGGCATCTGGCAAATGGTAAGCGCGCAATATGCTGTGGCTATGATTGTTTCTAAATCTATTGACAGCACACAAAATAATTTTAAAAATTGAAAATAACAAGTAGACCATGAAGGCTGGGGCTGTCCATCATGGCTTTGTGTACTTTGGTCTGGTTGGTTTCTACCCTGGAGTGCTTCGATCAGGATCCTCTGTTAATCTGGTGAAGAAAATTCCTAACATCCCAGGGCCCCTCCATGCTAGTTGGAGCAGAGATATGAGAGGTTCAGAGAACAGCTTTGATGAAGGAGCCAGGAGAAACCAGCTGGAGATGTTTCCTTCACCTACAGGCTAAATGCAGAGGCGTCCCTTCCATTAGCAGGTGACTCACTCCGTGTGTCACCTAGAGGCATCAAAGTCCTTGTAGACTTGCCATCCAAAGGGCTTTTAAGGAACTAACGGGCTTAGGAGCAAAGAGACAGAAAAGGAGCAGCAGGTGGGTTGTTTTGTTTCCCGATGTATTTTTTTTTCAACACTCTGATTTGCCATCCTACCTGAACACAGTTTTGAACTTAAAGAGGTATCTGGGTGCATGTGTCCAGGCAGGCACAACCTTCCAAGGATGCAGCTTTCAGAAACGGACCGGGCTCGCCAGGACTGGGTGAGTGTATCCTCATGTGATCTGAGGATTGTTGTCAGGCAGGCGGGTTTAAAATTTTTAAATCCCAGATTTTTAAAACATACAAAAACACCTGGCTTCCTACCCTGGGAAACTGATGGTTTGGATTGGCTTTCCCCTTTTTTGAGATTTAAAATCTAGTGTTTTATCTTCATCAACAAAAGAACAATCAATGCCTAGATACCCATCTATGGGCCCCACTGTTAGGACTTGCGAGGCTGCAGATTTACCCTCCTGGTGACTCCATGTTCATGCCAGCTCGCCCCCTGCCATTCCTTCGGCAGTCAGTGCTGACTCGGTGAGACGGCAGCGTGGACAGACTTCTGCACTTGGAGATTTGTGGGGTATTTAATCACCTTCATCTCTAGATACTCACAGGGTGTGCATGTCTGTGTATGTGTGTTTTGTTCTTGTTGTGCTTGTTGTGGGTTTTTTTCCATTTGCACAGGGCACATTCAGAGCTCTTCCTCCCTGAGGGGAGGTTACACATTCGTCACTTAATCTGCCTCTCGTTTCCTTTGGTTGGGATCCCACAGCCCTTCCTGAAGTATTACCGTTTTTCCATTTCTTCTTTGCTCCCTTTCTTTTAATAACTCTGGGAGACAGGGAGGCACCTTGTAAAGTTAATTTCCTCCGAAGCTTTCAAAGCAAAGGCATCTCTCAGGCCAGACACCACCACCCCTCTCCAGCCCTCAGCGAAGACACACACCCCTCCTCGAAGCCTCGGTCACTCTGGGTGGGCCGCCGCCCAGGGCTCCCGGTGCCCCAGCTCTGCCCCAGGCGCACAGTGAGTTGCTCTGTGACTCTGGTCTGGGTGCAGTGATCCTAGCTGGGAAGAACCTCCCCACTGATTTACTCTGTTCCTTCCTCCCCTTTTTGACTTCCTAACTATGACCCCCCTTCCCCCTCACTACTTTCTGCTTCTCTCTGGTACTTTCAGGACTCGAGCTGGCTGCCTGCCTGTCCCAGGGTTGGCATTTCCTCTTCAAAGGCCTGTGGCCACAGCCACCCAGCCCTACCGAGTGCACAGACCCCCAGACTGCTGTGGCTTTGCTGCCTGCCTGCCTGGTAGGCAAGGCCAGGTTTTTAAACACCCCCTTGGTTTCTGGGGGTGAAGCTTCTCTTGATCCTATTTTATTTATGTTAACATGATCTGTGGCTTTTTAATGTTAGCTTTTGAATGTTTGTGTTAATGGCCTAAGCTGAAAGCGTTTCCTCCTACCGGAGAAAGGGCCCTGCATAGCCGGGGGCCAGGCCGCTCAGCTCAGGCGAAACTGTCCCAAGAGGAGCAAGTCGCCAGCCCAGGCGGCCTGCAGGCTCCGAGGGCGGCTCCCTGAGGCCTTCGCGGGCAGCGGCGGGCAGAGCTCGGATCGCAGGCTGGGCTGTGAGGCCCAAGCAATCCCTTTGATTGATAGAGAGGGCTGGAGACACCTGGATTTTGCAAATATATTTTTTAAGCTGTGCATGTATTAACCAAAACTGTGCATGTATTAACCAAAACTGCTGTGTGATTTTCAACAGCTTTGGTGTCTGATCTTCCTGCCCGTGTCCCTAGCCCTCTGAGTCACTACTGGCAGTATTAAGAACTCCAGAACTTGGTGGGTCCCTGATTCATTGTTTGAAGGTGATCTGTCGCCTAAGGTGTGGCGGAGTTCTAGCTCAACCTGTTCATGTGCCTCCCGTGTGTTTCCTTTCTCTTGTCTTTTGCTGGCGTCTAAGGGCGCTTCAGATGGAAACAAAAACAAAGAGCCAAAGGCTCCCCTAAATCTTCCCATTTGCAGTGACTGGAGGGCGGCACCAGACGGAGGAAGGGTGACAGGAGGGGGCCCGTGGGCGGAGGAGGACCATGTGCAGGGAGTGGGGTCCTCAAATCCGGCATGAAGACCAAGGGGAAGGAGAAGGGGTTCAATGGGGGCTCCTCAAGGGTGGACCCCTACCTCTCACCACCACCCCCCAGAGCCCGAGTAGCCCGGGAAGCCCGGAAGCCCTTGAGCCAGAAGTCGGGGACTTCTGGACAGTTTGTGTGAGGATGTGGGCATGATAAGGAACGCCTCTCTCTCCAAACAAATTGGACCTGAACCCAGCTAGCTGGAGGCTTTTCTACAAGCTGGGCCACGTGGAGGATCTACCAGGAATGTTGCCTAAGTCATTAACCACCTTAAATGAAGGGGCTGGCTGTTGCTGAAGACTGTAGGAAGCTGCAGCGGAGAAGAACTGATGTGGGGCTCCGTGGAAGACAGACATTACGGTTGTTGAGGCAGAATATTCAAGGGTTCCTTCATTTAAAATAGAAGTTCAATGCTGGTGACCTTCTCTGTTCAATCTGTACCCTCCCCCTGGGCAATGTCTTCCAACTCCTCGGCTTACTGACCACTGGTAATTCCACATTCTGAGTCTCTCTCCTGAGCCTCAGACAAGACACCTACCTGCTTACCTGACACGAGAAAAACACACGCACACACTGAGCCTCAGAGCTAACGTGTCCTTTTCTCCGCCTGCCCTGAACCAGCCCCTCCTGGGCTACCCGTTGCCATCCCCACTCATCCACTTGCTCGTGCCAGCAGTGTCACAGTTCCCCTCATCTCTGTCCTTTCCTGTGCCCTCCCACCACCTGTTCCTGTGCTTTCTACCTCCTAAATATCCTTTTTCCTGACTGCATTTCTTCATCGCTTTGGCCACCAAACCAGTCCAGCCCACCATCTTTCCTCACCGAGCCTCCGACTGGACTCTTGGCTCCGTTCTTACTTCCTTGTGGCCCGTTCGCTGCATGCCAATTAGAATAGTATATCTGAAATATAATCTGGTCATGTTTCTTGCCTGCCCAAAACCATTGAGTAACTTTCTACTGCTTTTCAGATAAAGTCCAGAGTCCAATTCCAGCCTTGTTTACTCCTCCCAGTTTCATCTATTACCAGGACGAAGACCTTGTCTTTCCATTTCACTGCTGTTCCCTCCACACCCAGCACAATGTCTAGCACAAGGTTGCTCTCTATAAACAGTGGCTGCACAGAAGAATGAATGAATAAATGAGTCCACAGGATTTCTACACATTCAAGGATAGCCAAGGAGAATGTCGAATGAGTGAAGGCCCATATGAAACCTCTCAGGATAATTATTCTGGGACCTAAATAAACATTTGATCCCAGGGCTGGAATAGTGGAAAGTACCTGAGTAAGCATTGCTCGAAATACAAAGAATAGGACAATCTCCATTATTTTGCCCCAAAGACTCCCCTTCTGGATGCGAGCAGCCTGCTGTTTGCCAGACTGTCTGTGGTGACTGTGAGAACTGGGCAGGTTTTTAAAGGAAACAAGAAATGGCAAGAAATGGAAGTTTACTGCAGGGGATAGTTTTGTTTGTCTTGTTTTTGGCTGACTGGCATCCATCTCACTTCCTGACAACACCCCAATTTCCTTTTAAAGAAGGATCTTTTTCCTGTTGAATTCATTCTGTTAGGACTGAAATTAACAGCCTCCCTTCACCTGAGACCCAGGTAGGTCGTCGCACAAGCTGCCTGCTACCTAAAGTTTTATGTACTTGATGAAGTAAGGGTGGGCTGCGGATTGGGTTCGCGTTCCCTAGTGGTCGGTGCAGAGTGGACACGGTCAAGTGCAGGGTCAAAGCGGTAGTCTTAGTTTTCCCAAGTAATGAGAGGAGAAAAACTACTCAGTGAATATGAATACATGCATGTACATACACTTATGTTTATACGTGTGTGTATGTGTGTGTGTGTAGCTGAGAAGAAAAGAATCCTACAGTCTCGTAGACTTGAGAGCTGAATCCTAATGTCAGTTGAATCATGGTCCTTTTCTCAGGCAGCAGTAGTTTTCTTCTTTCCTATGAATTACTTTGAGTCACTTGGTCCCCTTAAACTGTTGTCCCCCCTCCCCAGAGGGGTGCTGTCCCTTCTCTCACAGCCACACGCCTGGGGGAGAAGGCCACTTGGTTCACGTTATCCTTCATTATTTGGGAACTTCCTAAAGCTGCTGTCATGTGGCTCTGAGTTTAACCATAATCACTCTGGACGTGGCTTTGTTTCCACAGTGATGTATGTCAGCAACCGCAGAGTGAGCTTCTTGTATTTTTATGTCAATATGATACCCGTTGTCTATTTGTTCCCCAGAGGTCTCACTTTCACTTATGTAAGGGGCTATGGCATTTTTCGGTCCTTACCTCATGCTGGGATCTCCTTTTCCTTTGTACTTCCTGATGTGACATATTTTTGACTCCCTACTCCTTGGGGTCCCTTAGACACCATGCTCTGAGCTGGTGGGCGGGAGTGGGGGGGAGCCGGCTTACATGACGACTCCTGCACCTGTCCCCACACAACAGCTGCCTGGGTTTGTTACCAGGTCTTTGGCATCCCTCAGAAAGCACATTGGTGTAAAACTACAGCAGCTAACCAGAAGCAGTGGGTTTAGATGGGCCTGGCGGACTCCAGGCTCCACTTCTGGGCTGCGCAATAGGCCAGGTAGAGTCTCCTGAACTCGAGCCATATTGGCTCTATTCCTAGAGTGGTCTGTTCCCTACGTGTGCCTCTGTCCAAGCCTACGCTGTAGAAACATCTTGAAGTACACACAAGTCTCAAAGTATGACCATTCCTTGGCTTGGGGCTCATTTTCCTGAACTCCTCCATATTCTTATATACAACTGTCTACTTAGATGTCTGATGGGCAATTCAAGCTTAACATGCCCAGTACAGAACTCTTGTTTCATGTCCCACCCTATCCCTACCCAAGTGTTACTCTACTCTTCTCCATGGAAAATGGCACCGCTATCAACCCAGTTGCTCAATCCAAAAATTTAGGAATGCTTGAGCCTACCTTCCCTTTACTTCACCTTTTACATCTACTTCAAATGCCCTGTTCCTACTTTCAAAATATATCTAAATCCATTCACTTTGCTCCGTAGTCACAGCTGTCACCCTATCCCGGCGCCATCATCTTTTGCAGGATGACTGGGATCACTAACTGGGCTCCTCGCTTCCATTCTCAGCCCGCCCCAGTCCGTGACCGCGCAGCAGCCCGGCGGGAGGCCCGCGGCTCCTGGGCTGGAGGCCCTCCAGTGACTTCCTGCCGCTCTCCGGAGAAAACCCCGTTGCTCCTGCCCGCCTCTCAGGTCACATCTTACGCCCTCTCGTGGTCACTCACGGGGCTCCAGACACAGGGCTTCTCGCCTGTCCTCAAAAGCGTCAAGTTTTTTTCTCATTCAGGGCCTTTGCACTTAGTACTTTGCACCTTCACTTGGGGTGTTTTCACTTGACTTCTTATCGTTGAGGTCTCACTTCTTCAGTGAAATCCTATACCCAATATATCTACGAAATAACATTTTTACTTCCTTCATAGCACTTCTTACAATCTGAAAATATCCTGAGTAATAATTTGTTCACTTGCTTATTGTCTTCTTTCTTTGTCCTTAATTCTGGAAACATTTTAGCGATTTTCTCTAAATACTGCCTTTCTCTCATTGTATCTTTTCTTCCTGACCCCCTTTAACATTTCATGTTTCGCGTTTCTTTGCTTTTCCTTTTGTGCTGAATCCTGGGTAATTTCCTCAGATTTATCTTCCCGCTCCCTTATTCTCTCTTTATCTGTAGGTACTCTAACTTTTACTCATTCACTGTGTTTCTAGTTTGAATAATTATGTATTTTTTTATTTCTAGAAATAGCACTTGGTTCTCTCTCAATTCTGCCTGGTCTTTTTAGATTGTATTTATTTATTTTTCATGTATTTGTTTCCCCTTTTTATTTCTTTAAACATTTTAAACAATTTATATTCGGCATATGCTAATTGTTACATATAATGTCCAGTTGGGGTTTCCACTGTTTTTGACTCATGGTAGCTTGTTTCCTTAGTACGGTGTGTCATTTTAGATTGTGATCTCCTGTTCAGTGGGGCTTTATCTGTTAGACACCTGTGAGGCCGAGCTGGCTATCCCTTCAGAGAAGATCTGCTTTTGCCAGGTGCCCTTGGATGCTACTAACCTGGGACTGATTTAAATTCGTTTTTCAGCTGAAGTTTCTAAGACCAGGTAGATAGTATAACTTCAAGCCTCAAACCTATATGAGAGGAAGTCTGTGATTTTAACATTACATGAACCCAGGCCAAGACAGACAAGTTTTCTCATTTTTCTTCATCGCAGATAGGCAAATTTTTCCTAGTCTACCCTTTCACTTAGAACATATCCCTTTGTGAGTCTCACTTTAATGCAAAATTCTCAGTTTCAGCTCTCCATCTTTTGAGGGCACTGAGCATTGCCTTTTGTCCTCCAAAAAGCCCCTAAAACCAAGCCTCAAAGTCACTGAGATAGACTTCCTACAAATCATGAAGCTGTAAGCTTCAGTGGCAGTTTACCACTTTGAATTCCAGTCCCTCTGTGTGTGTGTGTGTGTGTGTGTGTGTGTCTGTACTGTGTATCCCCATGATGATTTCCCTAATTTACATGACAGTCTATGTAGTCAAACATATATTTCTCATATTTTACTAGAATATCCAGATGTTCTGCCTGCCTTCTGGCTAGAAACACAATATTCCCTGCCTTCTATGAGCATGCGATATAGTTCTGGGAGACAGAAACATCCATTCATCCAACCATCAACATTTATTGGTTTTCTGTGCCAGACACTAATAACCAGGTACCCCTAAAAATGTGCTGAGAGGCATGTCCACAGTGATATGAGGATAAAGATGTAAAAGACACCGTTTCTGATGGAGCATCTGGAAAGGCTTTGCAGATAAAAAGGTGTTGGAGCTGGAAAATAATAATCATACGTAACTTTTACCTCGTACTTACTCTGGACTGGGCACTGTGGCAGTTATTTCACATGTATGGTCATCTTATCCTTACAACAAAGCATAAAATTGGTACTGTTCTTAGCAGCCTGATTTTAGAACTGAGACACAGAGAACTTGAGTAATTTTCCCAGTCATACGGAAAGTAACCAGCATGCCTGGATAAGAATTCAGTTTGAGTTCTGATCTAAAGCTTTTAACTATTATACTATATTGTGCTTGAATAGACAGGGATTAGGGGAGGGCATTCCATCCACACATTGAAGAAAATAATGCCTACTTCCCAGACTATTGTGAGGATTATCTGATATGGTATGTTAGGAAAACCACATGATAAGCACTCCATAAATTCCTTTCTTTCATCTTTAACCTTGTAGCACCAACTTGTCCATAAATTCCTTTAGGGAATGCGCCATGCTGTATGTGAAGATAGCCTTTCCCTCGCAGAATCTAGTATTGATTAGTGATCAACCCCTTGACTGATTCATTGATTGAATTACTATGTGACTTAGGTAGTACTTTTGGCATTTAGATTTGTATTGCAGCTCAACTCACAAAGCACTTTTACATCCATAAGCTCAATTTGTCAGCATGTCAATTCTTAAAGAGAGATAGAGCAGACATGTGGATGTAGTGATAAATATGAATTTTACTTCAGTGGGAATAACTCAGCCTTGGGAGAAGTATGAACTATGTGCAAATGGATGAGAACGAACCAGAAGAGAAGACTCTGGGCAGCCTAAGGAAGGAGGAGGCGGCAAGAGGCCGAGTTCTATGCCTAAATGAGCTCTTTAGTTCCAGCCCTGTCATCAGCCATCTGTGAAAGCTTGGACAAGGTATTCTTCTCTTTGAGGCTTAGCCACCTCATGATTAAGCCATCACTAAAGGCTTGAATGTAGATTTCCCTTCATGTGGCACCTGTCACGTTTTATCATTGGTGTTCCTCTTCAGACTGCAAAGTGAGCTCTGTGACAGCAGGCTCCTTATTCATTCACTTGTTATAACTCCAGCATCCTCCACATCTGTAACTTCCAGCACCTGATACATAAAGGTGACCAAATATCTAGTAAATGATGAATGAATCATTTGGGTAAAAAGAGGAAAGAAGAATGAACCAACACCAACATTATAGACTCATATCTAAAATACTGAGAGAAGCAAACAGGATATAATGAGAAGGCTGAGCCAGAGAACCAGTCCACCTTAATGGCTCATCCAATGAGCCAGGTATAGTCAAGTCTGTGTATGAAGCACTTTAAAAGTCACTATTCCCTAGTAACTTTAATGGCAGCCTGTCATTTCCATTTGTTGAGCCCAACCTTATTTCAAAGGCAGTGTAAACACCAACTTTAGCCCTGGCCTTGCCCAAAGCACCACAAATTCCAGCTAGCTGAGAAAGATGGATTTGTAGAATGTATGTCAGTGAGATTTTACACCAGTGAAGGATTGCCGAGCACTTTGTGAGGACGGCCCTAATCAGCTTTCATCTACAAAATAAGCCTCCATTCCTTTGGGATCCCCTTCTCTCTCCTCAAAGACCTACTTGAAGTCCAGCCCCTGTATTGGCTGGAACATCTACATGCCTGTCTGGGCTCGCTTCTGGAGGCAGCCTGCCCTTCCCTCTCACCCTGTATTTCCCTTTCCTTCTCCCTTGCCTACGGTCTACTTCAGCAAACCTTCCACAATCCAAGAAGCCACAGGCCACCAGGAAACAGTTCTTTCCTTTGTCTGGAGCATAGCAATAGAGAGTTAGAATTGGCCCAAGGAACAGTATGATTAGATCAGCAAATCAACCCAAGACCTGGAGAAACAAGATGAGCTTACCCACCATTACAAAGGGATGTCACAAAGTGGCTCTTTCCACTTGGTTGGGTGACCTACATTAAACCTTTCAGATCCCGGGTGCAGGTAGAGTCTTTGGGACAAGTGGATGGGAATCTACATGCACGCCCCAGGCGGAGCTAGCTACCAGCTGGACCTCATCTCACGTCTAAAGCGTCTCCTCACCCAACTATGAAAATGACCTAATTGTGTACAGACAACGTCAATTGTACAGGGAAAATAATACAGTAATGCAAATACTCAAACCAGATTGGAAAAGCAAAGCAAGAAGGAGCCAGAAAACATTAGATCATTCAAGCTGTAACCTGGCCAAGACAGCATCTGGGCGTGCATCCTCTGCCCAGCTTTTGTTCACATACCGTCCCTAATGCTTCTTTGCATTTATAGAATAATGGCTTGGAATTTGCACAAAACCCTCTGTGTGGGTGCATTCTAAGGAACAAAGTTCTCACAGTGTCCCTTCAGAAGGGTCAGGGAATTCTCCAGTGGAATGCTTTAATAAGCTTCCAGGTCAAACAGGGCCCTTCTGTCTCTAAAGGGAGGGGTGGAGGAGTGTGTACCTTTGGCCAGCTTATATGTTTTAATTGTGTGACCAAGCCAAGCTGTGCTCATTTTCCTTCCTAACTGGGTCATTTCCACTCTACTTCTGAAAACAAAAAACAATTTATTTAAAAAAATAAGAGGCTTCCTGATTGAAACTTGGTCCCCTCTGGATTTGGACAAGAAGTGGGGGGCACTGCCTTAAGCTGGTTCAAATTCTCCTGAATGTCTAAGGAGTAATGTGGGCTCTCCTGGCACAACCTTATTTGTGTGTCTCATTGAGTGGTCCGCACCCCCTTCTATGGGGAAATCACTCCTGGACAGGCTCTGGAGTCCGACACCCTGGGCAGAACGGGCTCTGCCTCTGCCTGATCTTGGACAGGACAGACCGACTCTCCAAGCTTTGGACGTCTCATGAGTTAAAGAGAATACTACTGTGATTTGCTTCCTGGGTTTGTGAGGATGAGCTATCATAAAGAGCTTCTCAGAGCGCCTGGCACTTACTAAGTATTCCAGAAATAGTAGATTTTCTTGCATCACCGCTCGGGGGTCCCTCAACCTTAAACCATTGGGTATCAAGTCCAGAGAGGAAGCCGCGGAAGGACATTTCCTCCGGGTTTAGCATCTGGTCCTAACAAGTTTCTCTGGTTCATGAATATGAAACATGGAGAATGGTATTTACCAGGGGAAATTAGTTCCCCCTTCAGCTGGTGAGTGCTGGACCTTCCGCTCCAAGAACGAGAGCAAACCACTGCCCGACCCCAGTTGCCAAGCTGCTTCGGAGTGTCTTCATTTCAGGGGCGTCCCATCTGTCAGGACGTAGGAAGCCTTAAAAAGCTGGAGGTCCGGGCAAGAGGGAGACGTGGGGCGGGGAGTGGAGATGGGGGAAGCTGGGACGGCAGACAGACAACCCGCCTTTACCTGCATCGCTCAGCGCGGAAGCCTCCAAACCCAGTCTGGGCCCTGGGGCGCCCCCGGTCTGACCCAGGAGGGGGCACCGCGCAGGTCGCGTGGGGGCAGGGAGGTGCCTCAGCGCCCAGGGGCCGGGAGCCTCGTAAGCAGAATCAGAGAAAGAAGTCCTGCATCCAAATCCCTCCACTCCTCTCCAACGAGGGCGGACACCACACTACCGCCCTGGGATGGTCGTGGGGAGGATAAAATGGGACGCGGGCGTGCGGTGGGGGCGCGGGGCCGGCGGAGTCCCCGCGCAGGAGCGGCCGGGCGGGCGGCCAGCAGCCCGCTTACCGCAGCCACATGCGGTCCCGGGGTCGGCTCGCGCCCGGCCACCGGCGGGGACTTGGCCGCGCTTCGCCCTCCGAGCAGCTCTCAGGCTCCCCACGGCCGAGGGCGCGGCCCGGGCCTCCGCGCGCGTCCAGCCCGGCGCAGAGAGCTCTCGCCCGTGACCGGCGCTCCGCGACGAGCCCTGGCCGTTGTCTCCCATGAGCGCCCGCCTGGCAGCTCATCGGTCACCGAACTGGGGCCTTGCTTAGTCACAAGTCTTGCAACCCAGTTTCTGTTGTAAAACTATTACACTGCAAAGAAGAGACAAGATTTAAAAGAACCCAAGTTTGTGTTTGTATTTGTTACCATGGAATTTGGGTCAACTGTATACAGATGTAATTTTTGTTTTTTAGGGGCTTTTTTCTTAATTAAAAAACTTTCAAGCTGTGTACTGCAGTGGACAAAGATTACACCGTGTTTGTGTTTCAATGTTACTATGGAAGTGCATATGGTTTTATTTGGTGGAAACTTCCAGATAAATTGAAGGAAGTCATATGTATGCATGACAAACAAACAGGAAGTTTCAGAAAACAGGCCTGCTAACAAATATTGCAATTAAGAGGGCTCTTGGTAATAACTTAAAGTCTGGCACATGGGTGCACAGGTGCCGCTCCACCTGCCGGGATCCTAACCCAACAGGCAGAGGAGTTAAGAGCCGGAGAGTCAAGAGTTTAACCAATTCTGCCACTTACCAGCCAGGTGACCTTGGGTGAGGTATTGGGCCATGGCTGACCTTTGCTTTCCTATCTCTGAAACAGGAGCGATTACCCTACCATGTATTGTTGTTGTTGAGAGGAAACAAGACAGCAGGTCTTGAGCACCATACATAGTAAATGTTCAATAAATGGTAGCCATTGTTCTGGACTGATGACAGCAGTCACAATTATGCTCCAAGGATGTGGGCTCAGTCATCAAACTATTTTTTGGGACTTGAGGCTTGGAGCCCGTTGGAAAGGCCACAGGTGTTCAGGGCTGGCCAGACTCGGTTTTGTGGACAGTTGTCATCGGACTTTGCTGAAGAGTATAAACGTCGGCTGTCAAGGGACTTGAAAGATTGTCCACTGCAAACAACGAGGGTGCCAAGTCTGGGCAACTGGTGACAGTTGCCAGGTGGGGCAGCATCTGGCTCTGATCCCCCAACACCATGCTGCCAGCAGTGGTCAACAAAGGCTCCAGCACCGCTGAGAGGACAGAAGACCCATCTCCAAAGTGCTCACACCTGCTATCCACTCTCAATGCAACACTTGTGAAGGGCTGGGTAATTGTTATATTTATAACATTTTAAAATCTTCATTTAAATTTTCTAGGTAATTCATGCAGATTGAAATCTGCCATGGAAGTATTCTGCATACATTTCTTTTTTGTATGGCTTGCATTCTGAAAGATTCATGACCTGTTGGAATGCTGTCTGCTCCACCCTGCCCCCAGCTCCCCTCTCCAATGCACACACTAGAGGTTGGCAAAACATGCTGAGAGCTTGTGCTAACCTTTATCAAGTTACTGGGTCTATCTGGGCCTCCGTTTTCTGATCTTGGAAAATGTAGGTGCTGGGTTAGGTGATTTCTGGGCTCCTAGACTTAAACTGCCGTGATGGTGCATCATTCGTCTACTTGAATAGAATACAAGGGGTCTCTTCCAGCCCTGCACACTGTTGCTATGCTAACCTACATTAGGAAACAGTGAGGAAGCAAGTCTGTACCTTCCCTCCACCTGGTGTTCTAGTTTTTCTCAGCCCCCAGAAAGAAGCATCTAAAATACTCCTTCCTCGCCCAGCCCTGGCCTCTGTGATCCGCGAACTCTTTCTCGCCCTGCCAGGGTGTGAGTAAAGCTGGCTGAACGAACTTTTGTCTTTGCGTCTGCTTTCTCAACACCTTAGGACTTAAGTCACTGTTTAAAAATCCATAAATAGTGAAAAAGGAGAGGGGGAACCTAACCAATTTTGTCTTTAAACTGCAAGCCATATAGCTTTGTCATCATTCTGTGTATGATTCAATTGAAGTTTTTTTTCTGCAAAATTAAGATCACTCATTCAATCTACATTAATAGAATGGTAAGCTGTGTATTTAGATGGGACATATGTTGTATAAATCTCTTTCTATATACATATTACTACTAGAACCTTATACTTGAAAAAAATTTCTGCCTCAAATAGCTAATGGTACAAGTCACCTCATTAGTGCAATATCCTCTTACTTTGAGGACATTAGCATGTTTAGCTGGCTAATGATGTTAGCTGTGCGTCTACCGATCAGATGACTATTGACTTTCAACGCCCTTAACTTTTCCCCTTCTTCCTGCCCTCCAACTATTTTGATCTTGGTTTGCACACTGGCTAAGGCACGCGGATGAAAGCTCACCAGCTCCGCTCCTAGCCATGTCACGAACTAGCTGTATGGTCTTGGACAAGCCTTTTACCCTTTATTGATCTGGGTTTCCTCATTTGAAACGCGAAGGACTCATCCTGGGCCATCTCCGAGATACCTTCCGGCCTAACGGTCCAAGATTCTGCCGTCCTTGTACCTGGAGGGGTTGGCCGCCGGCTACTGTTGACTCTCAGAACTTCTATTCCCATGAAGCTGATTTTTAAAAACT
This sequence comes from Phataginus tricuspis, assembly GCA_029783875.1. NCBI lineage: Eukaryota > Metazoa > Chordata > Mammalia > Pholidota > Manidae > Phataginus > Phataginus tricuspis. The sequence goes on from JAQQAC010012740.1 coordinate 54,404, forward strand.
ACCAGCCCTAAAAAACCTTGGTCCTTGCACTCTGTACTGTTCTCTCTGGAATCCAGAGTGAAACTTTTGCTCAGACTTGGGTTCAAAACCCCACAGTCAGTAAGAACCTCCTCGTACTTCAAGATTAATTCAAGAATGATAGCCCTTGCCGGGGTAGGTAGATCACATTTCCTGTGTATTTGCTCTGCTACCCGATGTTTGCTTATTTTCCCTTCAGTCATTCGGGGTGAGCATTCCATTTGTTTGCCTCTTCAGATTCCAGCCACCTGAGCTTGTGGGCCCCTGTGAAAACCTTCCCTATTGGCATTTCTTATCGCTGATCTCTCTGTAGAGAAGTTTCCAGGAAGGCAGGTGATACAGTTTTGTGGAACACAGCCAGACAGAGGCAAGTAGTTACCGAGGAGTGACCGCCGCCTTGGCAGGCCCGCCCCGTCCCTGACTGGCTGTGGGAGTATATGCCCCCCTCCCCTGCCCCCTTTCCTTTGTCTGCACTGGTACAACACCTTCCAACAGGTGCCAGATTGAAAAGTCACTAGACAGTAACGCTCTCTATGTGGTACCTGACTACTCATCAAAGGCAATGTTTATAAAGCATTTATATGCAATAATATTCTTCCTGGACTTGAGATGAGGTCTGTTTTTAACTTTTACCATAAGTTCTTTAATTTTCTTGTGATTATTCTTTCCTCCATTTCTCTCCTTCCACATCCTAAGTAAAAGCCAGGGGATGATTTTTGCATTATCTTGGGTTTTCTGTAGCTGCTAAAATAACTAAATGAGCTCATGACCCGTTTGAAGGGATGCTCAGCAGCCTATAATTATTCATTACAGATTGGCAGGTAGGTAGAGAGGAGGTCTTCTGAGGCCCATGCAACAAAGCCTCCCAGGCAGAGGCCCACGTGAGAAAATGGAATGCAGGAGACCAAAGCGAGAAGCAGAGAAGCAGAGTGTATTCGGGTAGAACAAGAGCCTACCGAGGGGCGCATCTTTTGCCCACCCCCCTTCTAGACCTGGTGCTGGCAGCGTGTGGCGCTTGGGAAAGGCCTTTCTGGACGGGCAGACCACAAGAATGCAGTTCTGACTGTCGCCTCCCGAGCCTTGGTGACTGGCCCCACACGAATGTGCGGACTGGTTTTGCTGCTTAATAACTCATATCTGGAAATAGATGCTCATGTCCCTGCCAGCCTAGGGATGGCAGTGAGGTTGAGGACTGATTGTCATCTGGGATTTCAAATTCATAAGTGGGCAACACAAGCTGGATGGTATGTCTGACTTTGCCCTGAGGACGGTCCCTTGTTCCTGCCTTGTATAACACAATTCCTTTCCCAAACTGGCATTTTGTCCTCGTCTTAGGGCTCAAGAGAACAAACAAACAGATGGAATACATTAGCTTTTCTTAGGCCCTTTGCTAATACTGGTTAAAGCTGCTTTGCTCTTTCCTTGGAAGTAGTTTTGACTCCACTTTAAAAGTAACGGTTGGGAAGGGAATGCAAACCAGTGCTTTGTCGTGATTCCTTGTGTTCAGGGGATTTGAGCTTTGAGTCCCCTGGCTGGGTGAATGAGGCCTCAGAATGCATGTCTTCCTGGGCTATGGCTGCAAGGATGCTGGCTAGAAAGGAAACCTGCGGCTCCTTTCTCCCCTCTCTCTTCTCATTCCAACATTACTTGCTCCACAAATCTCCACACAGGGCTGCTGCTTTTCATCATTAGATACATCTGGAGGTGAATTCCAACTATCTGTGGACTTGTTAAGGCATTTACAAAGCTTCTGAAAGGAATTCAGGCATTCTGAGGGTGAATTG
>JAQQAC010012746.1:0-11756 GCA_029783875.1 Phataginus tricuspis
CAATTCTGTGATCCAGGGACCAGGAAGCTGCGGCCACTGCCCTCCCCATCATGGTTGCCTCAGCATTCACAGAGCTAGTGAATGGCACTGGATTTCTGCTCCGGAAAACATAAAGTCCTCACAACCAGCAGAAAGATCCAAAGCGACAGGAAGATGGCACTCATCTCACATCCACCTTAAAGCCTCTGCAAAAGTGCCTTCTTTTGGAGACCCTAATTTAATTTGCACCAAAACATCAGCTATGTGGGAGGTAGGATAGGCAGGATTTAGTGCACTGGTCTCAGCATAGCTCTCGGCACACATGGAGGAGGTGGGAACTAATGCCAAATGCCAGACTGCTGTATCCATAACATTGCCCTCCTCACAAAAATGGACAGAAAACCAGAACCAGAGGGTGAGTAATAGGAAGGAGTTTCCTATTAGCATCTAACTTTTGGCCAGGACTTGCTCACATTGTATTCATTTATCTTGGCTATAAATTCTAGTGACAAATGCTTAATTTAGGATAAATTCTACAGGATATCAGATCTGGTATCTGGCAAATAAAAGGAACAGTCATTATTCACTGAGGGCTTATTTATGTGCCAGACACTATTATTAGTGTTTTACACACAATTTGTTAAAATTGACAGTAACCCTGTATGGCAGGAAATGTTATTAAAACCAGTGTTCAGATGAGAAAATTGAGGAACAGAGAAATTACTTGCTGAAGGTCATAAAGAGAGTAGTGATGGGGCCACATAGTAGTCTGGCTCCAATGTCCAGGTTCCTAGCAACTGTAATGTACTGCTACTCCATAAAATTAGTTTAAGTATAAAGTCAGGCTGAAGGAATTTGCCCCTCACAATCTCCCTTTTGATTTTCCATTGGTCTGACTCCCTAATCAATTGATCTTGATGACTTTTATAAGAAATAATCCAAGATGGTACAGTTAAAAGTATTTCTGTCCAGCTAATCCTATCTGCTACTGATTTCTATCATAAAATCAGAGCTGTGCATTGCTGGAGATCCTACCTGAGATTTAAAGTCACACCGAAAGCAATTTATCATTTTCCTAAGAGTTTCCCCAAAGTAAAAAATGAGGACTACTCATTTCACAATTTTCTCTTCTCAGAAAATAAACCCAATTTTCCAGAGGAACACCTAGGAGCAAATTGTTACAGGACCCTCCCCTTACATTTGATTGTCCCAAGATTGTCCACAGGATATTGAAGCTAAGAAAAGAGTCTTAGTTCTTCTTAGGTGGGCCAAGCTGTGGATTGGAAATTAGAAAAGCACACCATGCAAATGAAGCTAGATGACCTGAGAAAATGATACCCAAGAAAATAGAAGCAGCAATGCCCAACGGAGGGGAGAAGATAGAGAGGTAATCTGTATCCCCCAAGCTGACATCGAGCTGTATCCTGCCTTTATTTCATGGGAGTACCCCAGAATCTTCTCAAAAACTTCCAACAATTTCCCCTCTGTTCTAGTGACTCATTCATAACTATGTAATAAGAAACCATTCCAAAACTTAGTGGCCTGTTACCATGTATCATTTACTTTGCTTATGAATCAGCAGTTTGTGCAAGGTGGGAAGAGGACAATTTCTGCTCCAGTCAACACCAACTAGGATGGCCTGCAGGCCGGAGGCTGCCAGGGTCTGAGGGTTGGCTCAGGCACTCTCAAGCCTGGCAGTGGATGCCAACTGACAGTTGGGACCTTGAGTAGGGCTGGGATGGAAACACCTTCACAAAATGTTTCAGTGGGGCTGCTTGACTGCCTCCCAACATAGTAGCTGGATTCCAGGGGCATGCATTCTAGAGAGGAAGAGTTGGCGATGGCTGTATCATTTTTTATGACTTAAACTTGAAATTCAAATAGTTACTTCCACACTGTCCCAGCCCACCCCCATTTCATGTGGACTGTCAGCATTGTATTGTAAAGAGCTTATGGACTGTGATATATTGACATAGCTATGTTTAGAGAACATGATCTGCCACCTCCTATGTAAAGTGATATTGTGTTAGTCTGATGAAATAAATATATATTTGGTCTTTGTTCCTGGTTCTTGGCACACAGATCCTAAAACCCTTGGAATCATCTTTGGAGTGATAGTGTCTTTTATATGCAAATGAGATGACTTTTGCCTCCCCCCCCCCCGCCACCCCAACCCCAGCTTCAGGATGGGAGCTGGTTGCCTGAAAGAACAAGGCATAATTAGAGGGTTGGAATTTTCAGCCCCGTCTTCTGACCTACAGGGAGGAGAGGAGTCAAGAGCCTGATGGTGTGATTCAATCAGTCATGACTATATAATGAAGGTTCCATTACAATACCTAAACAGGTAAAAACAAGTTTTCAGAGCCTCCAGATTGGTGAACACATTGAGGTGCAAGGAGGGTGGTAAGCCAGAGATGACATGGAAGCTCCACACACCCTCCCTCTCCATACCTTGGCCTATGCTTCTCTTCCGTTTGGCTGTTTCTGGGTTGCACCCTTTATAATAAACCAGTGATCGTAAGTAAAGTATATTACTGAATTCAGTGAAATGTTCTAGCAAATTGTAGAACCTGAGAAGGGAGGCATGGCAACTCTCAGTATATAGCCAGTTGCTCAGGAGTGGAGTGGCCTGGGACTTAAAACCGGTGTCTGAAGTGGGGGCAGTCTTATGAGAACTAACCCTTAATCTGCTGGGTTTGTGCTAACTCTGGGTAGTTAGTGTCAGAATTGAACTGAATTGTAGGACGCCCACTTGATGGTTGGAGAGTTGAAGTATTTGTCAGTGCTGGAAAAAACATCAGGTATTAGGTGCTCATAGCTACTTAAATATAAAGGTGTTTGCTTCTTACAAACAAAAGTGTGTTTAAGTTTTAAATAGATAATATATTTGCATGGTGCAAAATTCAAACAAAAAATAATTTGTGTGCATGTGTGTGTGTACAGATAGATAGAAATACAATGAAAAATGTCACTCCTTCCCTACCCTCTAATCCTCCAGTTCCCACGGTGGGGGCAACATATTCTATCAGTTTCCTATCTTTTCAGAGTTATTTTTTGCTGCCGAAAGAAAATGCTGTACGTATACAACAGCCTATTGCTTCTATGCAAATAGTAGCCCCCCTTAAGGACTTTGCTCTTTTCACTTATATTTAGAGAACATTATGTATCTATAGAAATATTTTTAAAGCTGCTTAGCATTCCAATGTAGGGGATGTATTATAATTTATGTAACTAGTGACTTATTAATAAATTTAAGATTGTTTCCAATAAAGCTATTGCAAACAACTCTGCAATAAACCAACCTTCTATCTATCACTTTGCACGTGCAGGAGTACATCGGTCAGATAAATTTACTGGAAGTTGTAGTTGTAGATCAACAACTATATGAATTGGCAGTTCTGTTAGATTTTGCCAGCTCTCAGCGCCAATTTTGAGAGCACCTGTTTTTCAACATTGTGATATCAGATTTTCTGACCTGTGTCAATTCATTGGGTGAAAAATGGTATATCTGACTGAACAGTACACATTTCTCTCATTATGAATGGTGCTGAACATCTGTGTATGTGTGAGTCAAGAGACGTGCACATTTCCTTTTCCTTGAACTGTGTGCTCGTATCTTTTGCTTTAACAAGCGGAAATATCATCACCGTCATCATCATTTTGCTTCTTTACAGTGAACCAGCTCTGACTCGCTGGCAAACACCTGTGACCATTGCCCTGAATGTCTCTTCCAGGGCAGAGGTCAGAGGCAGGGACAGAGACAGGACTTAGGAAAGGCAGGACTTTACAATGATAGATATTAGAGAAGAAATATATTTTACCACAAAAAGGTTTTTTTTTTAAATTTCATGATTCAAATGTTAAAATGTCTCTGAGTGAGCCAATGACAAGAAGGAGATTTTCTTTATTTTCAGTAACTTAAAGAAGGAATCAAAGTACAAGACAATATTCTAAGGAGAAAGAAGGCAGAAGACCATTAATGCTGACTTGCATGAACTTCCATTCTCTAGAACTTTGTCTCTAGGTCATGATGAGATTTCTTGAAGGGCTGTTCCTGCCCTTAGTAGAGACTTTCCAAACAAGAAAGAGATGAATTTCACAGGAGTAAGGACTGCCCGTGGAATCAAGTTTTAGGCAAGATTATTTTGATTAAAATTATTATGGCAACACTACCTGAGTGAAAGGTGATTCTTCTGGTTATTTTCTCCATTCTAGGTACAATCTGTGGGTTCCGTTTGTTTGCTTTTGTTCTTAGGATATTCCCAATTGGAAAAAATATATCAAATTATAGATTAGGATTCTCTGGGTTTCTGATCATCAGCTAAAATCTAGTTGGGGATGAAGATTCCATTCAGCAGCAGTTGAGGGGAGCTTTGTGGCAGTGAGCGTGGGAGGAGAAGAGGACGGTGACTGCTGACCCAAACCAAAGGGCTGGTTACCAGGCCATGATGCAGCTGCTCTGGAGGTGGCTCCCTTTGGATTTTCCATGGTACTGAGATCAGTAGGACACAATAGGAAGTGAACACTGCAGCAAATGCGAAGAGGACGAAGGAGCATTTTCCCATTACATCACGCCTTTCCCAAGGACCTTATAGGTAGCCTAAATGACTAACTGGACTCTTTCCCTCTTCCTCGCTCCGCTATGCTCTGAGGGAGTCTTACAAAGCAGAACAAGGACCCACACAATCCTCAAACTGGTTGTATTTGCTCTGTTTTATAACCTTGTTACTTCAATTGTCATGGATGGTGGGGGGCCTGGGAACCAAATTTATTGTATATTTCTTAGTCTCTAAATAGAAAGAACAGCATCGATTTTTACAAGTTGAATTGAGTAATAATTTGAGTCTGAATGCTTGGATATAAAAGGGAGTGTTGATTATTTCCCCCTGCATGAGGAAAACATAACCTGAAATCTAGATATGAGGACAAAATAAAGATAGTAACTAAGACTATTTATCATTGGCTCATGACTCGGATCACAGTGCTATCCTGTAGTACAGATAAATTAAACTGCAAGTATTTTTCTGTACATGTAGCACATTCCCTTTGTGTAATGAGAACGTTTGCATTAAAAAGAAGAGGATCTTCTGAACAAAATGCTGATGCTCTTTGCTGGCCCTCTGTGGGCTCCCTTTCTGAGTTCTTTTTCCTACTCTCACTTGGAACACACAAGCTAATTATAGCTAGATGTCAGCTTTTGATGCTTAATGTTTTATTTCTACCAGTGTGGAGTTTAAATAAAGGTCCTTTGAAATCCAAGAGCTCTCCAAAGACACGAATGGCAGAACTTAGATACTAATAGTGTGTATTGGCAGGACAGGGAGAGGCAGGACCACGGACCAAGAGAGGCAGGGATGCCTCCACGTGGGGATGGCCATGCCTGCATGGCTCTGTCAGAGGTAAAGAGTATAATGAGCAGGGTAATGTTTTGTAACACCACTCAATGATCTTTCTGTGCAATTCAGGTGATTTTTTCTTCTTCAGCTCTTCACCATAAAGACCAATCTAAGAAAGCAACAAACTGGTAAAACTCAATGTTAAGAAGACTTGTTTGAACTTTTTTACTAGCAAGACTTTTTCTCTCCTTCCTAATAACCTGGCTTGTCAATGGTTTTCTCAACTATCCCCTAACTGGACTTTCACACATTAAGATCTAAAGCTTGAAGATAAGACAAAGAAGAGAAAGGACAAAGCTCAAAAGGAGAAAGCTCACCCAGAGGCTGGGAAAATGGAACCAGTGAGAAAGTGAGTCTCCTGGAAGTTCTCATGAGGGCAGACTCTGAAAAATTGAGGTCAGTGGGACAAATTCCCTTCTTTCCCTGTGAGGACCCTGGGAAAACTGCCAGCCAGTCATTCTTGCCTCCAACCCAACTTGGGCAGGACAAGGCAAGGCAGCAATGGTTGGGGAATCTGGTTCAGGTATCTGAGAACAACTTCATCGGAAATGACCACCCCAGCGGCCTGCGGAGAATCAGCCAACATCCCTGGAACTTCAGGGAAGGGGTCCCAAGGAGACCTGGGGTCAAATGAGAAAGCCTTAGTGCCAGAGGACATGATAACTGGACATTCTGACCTTGACACTTAAGGTTGTAGGCGAGGCAGTCTCTCTGAGCCTCGGCTTCCTTATCTGTATCTTATTATCTCACAGAGCTGGTAGGAAAATGCACAAGCTGGTACACCTCAAGTTTTTAGACCAATGTCCTTGCACATGGTATATGCTCAGTAAAAGCTAGTTGTTATAAGCATCAGTTGCAAACACTGCTCCAATCAACAGGTGAGACCAGCCTCACTCCCATAAATTGATGGAGCAGGTCCCCAGACACTGAGAAGCCAAGACACAGATGTGGTGAGTGGCTAAATGAAGTGGAAAACTATAACTAGGACAAACAAGGATGAAATGGCATGCCTCTACATCCAACTCATGAACTACACCCCCCAAATTTTTATCAACCAGTGAATAAAGAGAGAACAATACAAAGTAATTACCCAAAATATACTATTTTGAACTGGATGAGATTGAGACAACTTCAAATGACAAATCAAATATTTTCTACCATCAAGCAGCAAGAGAAATGGTAGAGAAAAATGGGACCAGAAATAGGAAATAGAGGAAGTTCTTTTTATGCACATCTGAGCCATAGGAATAATATTAAATCATGTTAAATGGTTATTTGGCCTTGTTTTGTAAGGAAATTTATTTAATTTTATGCACTTATGATTTGCGTTCACCAACCCACTGGTCTATACCTGTCCATGGAAGTGCTCAAGACCACTAAGATTCATTGATCAGTAGTTTCTCCTTCAGTTAAAATGATTTTTTAAATAAGTTTTCTATACTTTTCTGATTCTAAACATAAAATTTGAAATTTAAACAAAATAAAATTTAAATCATTAGTAATCCCACCAACCAGAATGCCCATAGTTAACATTATAAAGATTTACTCCAATTTTTTATTTATGTATATATATTTCAAATACAATAATATGATATTGAAAATTTTGTATTTTGAGTTTTTACTTAGCATTATGTCATACATACCACCTGAGGAATTACTCAGAAGCAAAAATTTGTTTGAAAATCATTTTTATGTCTATGTAGTATTCCATCATGTGAGAATACAGAAATATTTTTTTTCACTGTTGTTGGATATTTAGATTTTTTCCAATTTTTCATTATAATTAGTAATGCTATAATAAACTCCTTTTACTTAAATCAATAGGCATGCAATATTCTGCATTGCTAGAATTGAAACTGCCAAGAATTAAAATGAGGAGTTCCGGGAAGATGGTGGTGTGAGCAGGGTGGTGGAAATCTCCTCCAAAAACATATGTATTTGTGAAAATATAACAAGTACAACTATTCCTAAAAAAGAGACCAGAAGATATAGGACAGCACATAGCCTTTAGCTACACCTGAGAGGACTCAGCACCACGTGAGGTGGGTAAGATACGGAGCCGCAACCCGGCGGGACCCAAAGACTCACCCACCCCAGTGCACTGGTGGGAGGAGAGGATTCAGAGCTGGGAGGGAGTGGAAGTACAGGCCCGCGAAATAACCAGCCCTGTGATCTGCGCCGGGAGTACTGACATACCTCGGGCAGTGTAGCGGAGATTGGAGAGATCGAGGGTGCAGGATCTGAGCCGGGGAACATATCCGAGTCCTCACAGCTGGCTCCTAGGGACAAAAGAAAAGCATGCACTTTTTTTAGCGGTCTTAAATTGACAGGGGCCCAACGGAGGAGCAGATTCATGCAAGCACATTCAGCCCAGCAGTCTGAGAGTGATGGGGAAGTTCGAACCCCTTAGCTGGCGACAGGGAAAAAGTAGCCGTACTGAGACTTCCCACACAGATCAGCAGCCTCCCATTCATTCCCGCCCCCCTCAGAGCTACAAATGGCACTGGGGAGCAGCGTGGCTGCAGGTGCGGAATAGGGGAAGAACAGCACCACCTAAAGCATCCTCACAGAATCTATTCCCTGTGAGCATTTTTTTTTGTTTTTTTTTCTCTTTTTTTCTTTCTTTTATTTCTTTCTTTTCTTTCTCTTTTTGTTTTTTTCCTCCTTTTTTTAAAAAGTTTAAAGAGCCCAGCTGACATACATGGCACCTACCAGCGACCACTTCTATGGCCATGAAAAGACAGAGGAATATGGTACAAACAAAGCTTACCCACACTCAGACACCAGAGAGGGAGTCTGAAGGGATGGAAATGCACAAACTTCCTGAAAAAGATCTCAGAGTAAAAGTCATAACCATACTGATGGATCTATAGAGAAATATGCAAGAGCTGAGGGAAGAAGTGAGGGAAGTGAGGAAAGACAATGAAGAAATGAGACAAGAGATCAACAGGCATAGCAGCAGACTGGATGAGATGCAAGAGACTGTTAATGGAATAGAAATCAGAGAACAGGAATACAGAGAAGCTGAGGCAGAGAGAGATAAAAGGATCTCTAGGAATGAAAGAATATTAAGAGAACTGTGTGACCAATCCAAACAGAACAATATTCGCATTATAGGAGTACCAGAGGAAGAAGAGAGAGAAAAGGGATAGAAAGTGTCCTTGAAGAAATAATTGCTGAAAACTTCCCCATGCTGGGGAAGGAAATAGTGTCACAGTCCACGGAAGCCCACAGATCTCCCAACACAAGGGACCCAAGGAAGACAACACCAAGACACATAATAATTAAAATGGCAAAGAGCAAAGATAAGGACACACTATTAAAGGCAGCTAGACAGAGAAAAAAGATAACCTACAAAGGAAAACCCATCAGATTATCATCAGACTTCTCAATAGAAACCTTACAGGCAAGAAGAGAATGGCATGATGTATTTAACATAATGAAACAGAAGGGCCTCAAACCAAGAATATTGTATCCAGCACAATTATCATTTAAATATGACCGAGGGATTAAACAATCTCCAGACAAGCTTTCGCTGAGAGAGTTTGCCTCTGATATCTACAGGATATCAAAACGGACTGCTCTAGAGGGAAGCACTCCTAAGGCTAAAAAGAAGTCACCAGAGAAAATAAAATCATAGCAAAGAAAGCAGACCATCCAAATACTAACTAAAGGCAAAAAGTAAAACACCTAGTATATAAAGAATAGAGAAGGAAGAATAAGAAGGGAGAGAAATAAAGAAACATCAGACAGTGTTTACAATAACTTAACAAGAAAGTTAAGTTAGATTGTCAGATAGTTAAGAAGCAACCCTTGAACCTTTGATAACCAGGATTCTAAAGCCAGCAATGGCAATAAGTACATATCTATTGATAATCACCCTAAATGTAAATGGACTGAATGCACCAATCAAAAGACACAGAATAATAGAATGGATAAAAAAGCAAGACCCATCTATATGCTGCTTACAAGAGACTCAAACCCAAAGATATACACAGACTAAAAGTGAAGGGATGGAAAAAGATATTTCATGCAAACAACAAGGAGAAAAAAGCAGATGTTGCAGTACTTGTATCAAACAAAATAGACTTCAAAACAAAGAAAGTAGCAAGAGATAAAGAAGGACATTATATAATGATAAAGGAGTCAGTCCAACAAGAGGATATAACCATTATAAATATATATGCACCCAACACAGGAGCCCCAGCATATGTGAAACAACTACTAACAGAATTAAAGGAAGAAATAGAAAGGAATGGATTCATTTTAGGAGACTTCAACACACCACTCACTCCAAAGGACAGATCAACAAGACAGAAAATAAGTAAAGACACAGAGGCACTGAACAACACACTAGAACAGATGGACCTAACAGACATCTACAGAACTCTGCACCCAAAAGCAGCAGGATACACATTCTTCTTAAGTGCACATGGAACATATTCCAGAATAGACCACATACAAGGCCACAAAAAGAACCACAGTAAATTCAAAAATATTGAAATCCTACCAACCAACTTCTCAGATCACAAAGGTATAAAACTAGAAATAACTTTTAGAAAGAAATCAAAAAGGCTCACATACATGGAGACTTAACAACATTCTCCTAATTAATCAATGGGTTAACGAACAAATCAAAACAGAGATCCAAGAATATATGGAGACTAATGACAACAACAACACAAAGAAATAACTTCTGTGGGACGCAGCAAAGGAAGTTCTAAGAGGAAAATATACTGCAATCCAGGCCTATTTAAAGAAGGAAGAATATTCCCAAATGAATAGTCTAAAGACACAATTGCTGAAATTGGAAAAAGAAGAACAAAGGAGGCCCAAAGTCACCAGAAGGAGGGACATAATAAAGATCAGAGAAGAAATAAATAAAATTGAGAAGAATAAAACAATAGAAAAAATCAATGAAACCAAGAGCTGATTCTTTGAAAAAATAAATAAAATAGATAAACCCATAGTCAGACTCATTAACAGAAAAAGAGAATCTACACACATAAACAGAATCAGAAATGAGAAAGGAAAAATAACGACGGACCCCACAGAAATACAAAAAATTATAAAAGAATATTATGAGAATCTATATGCTAACAAGCTGGAAAACCTAGAAAAAATGGACAGCTTCCTAGAAAAATACAAGACTGACCAAACAAGAAACAGAAAAACTAAACAGACCAATCACCAGCAACGAAATTGAATCGATAATCAAAAAGCTACCCGAGAACAAAACCCCCGGACCTGATGGATTCACCTCTGAATTCTACCAGACATATAGAGAAGAAATAACACCCATTCTCCTTAAAGTTTTCCAAAAAATAGAAGAGGAGGGAATACTTCCAAACTCTTTCTATGAAGCCAGCATCACCCTAATACCAAAACCGGGCAAAGACCTCACTAAAAAAGAAAATTACAGACCTATATCCCTGATGAACGTAGATGCAAAAATACTCAACAAAATATTAGCAAACCGAATTCAAAAATACATCAAGAGGATCATACACCATGATCAAGTGGGATTCATCCCAGGGATGCAAGGATGGTACAACATTCGAAAATCCATCAACATCATCCACCACATCAACAAAAAGAACAAAAACCACATGATCACCTCCATAGATGCTGAAAAAGCATTTGACAGAATTCAGCATCCATTCATGATTAAAACTCTCAACAAAATGGGTATAGACGGCAAGTACCTCAACATCATAAAGGCCATATATGACAAACCCACAGCTAACATCAATATTAACAGTGAGAAGCTGAAAGCTTTTCATCTAAGATTGGGAACAAGACAGAGATCCCCACTCTCTCCACGGTTATTCAATATACTGGAGGTCCTAGCCACAGCAACCAGACAAAACAAACACATACAAGGCATCCAGATTGGTAAAGAAGAATTCAAATTGTCACTATTTGCAGATGACATGATACTGTACATAAAAAACCCTAAAAACTCCACTCCAAAACTACTAGAACTAATACCTGAATTCAGCAAAGTTGCAGGATACAAAATTAACACACAGAAATCTGTTGCTTTCCTATACACTAATGATGAGCTAACAGAAAGAGAAATCAGAAAAACAATTCCATTCACAATTGCACCTAAAAGAATAAAATACCTAGGAATAAACCTAACGAAGGAAGTGAAAGACCTGTACTCTGAGAACTACAAGACACTCCTAGGAGAAATTAAGGAAGACACTAACAAATGGAAATGCATCCCATGCTCTTGGCTAGGAAGAATAAATATTGTCAAAATGGCTATACTACCTAAAGCAATCTACAGATTCAACGCAATCCCTATCAAACTACCAACAGCTTTCTTCAATGAACTGGAACAAATAATTCTAAAATTCATATGGAACCACAAAA
>JAQQAC010012747.1:5522-17277 GCA_029783875.1 Phataginus tricuspis
TTTTGTGGTTCCATATGAATTTTAGAATTATTTGTTCCAGTTCATTGAAGAAAGCTGTTGGTAGTTTGATAGGGATTGCGTTGAATCTGTAGATTGCTTTAGGTAGTATAGCCATTTTGACAATATTTATTCTTCCTAGCCAAGAGCATGGGATGCATTTCCATTTGTTAGTGTCTTCCTTAATTTCTCCTAGGAGTGTCTTGTAGTTCTCAGAGTACAGGTCTTTCACTTCCTTCGTTAGGTTTATTCCTAGGTATTTTATTCTTTTAGGTGCAATTGTGAATGGAATTGTTTTTCTGATTTCTCTTTCTGTTAGCTCATCATTAGTGTATAGGAAAGCAACAGATTTCTGTGTGTTAATTTTGTATCCTGCAACTTTGCTGAATTCAGGTATTAGTTCTAGTAGTTTTGGAGTGGAGTTTTTAGGGTTTTTTATGTACAGTATCATGTCATCTGCAAATAGTGACAATTTGACTTCTTCTTTACCAATCTGGATGCCTTGTATGTGTTTGTTTTGTCTGGTTGCTGTGGCTAGGACCTCCAGTATATTGAATAACCGTGGAGAGAGTGGGGATCTCTGTCTTGTTCCCAATCTTAGATGAAAAGCTTTCAGCTTCTCACTGTTAATATTGATGTTAGCTGTGGGTTTGTCATATATGGCCTTTATGATGTTGAGGTACTTGCCGTCTATACCCATTTTGTTGAGAGTTTTAATCATGAATGGATGCTGAATTCTGTCAAATGCTTTTTCAGCATCTATGGAGGTGATCATGTGGTTTTTGTTCTTTTTGTTGATGTGGTGGATGATGTTGATGGATTTTCGAATGTTGTACCATCCTTGCATCTCTGGGATGAATCCCACTTGATCATGGTGTATGATCCTCTTGATGTATTTTTGAATTCGGTTTGCTAATATTTTGTTGAGTATTTTTGCATCTACGTTCATCAGGGATATAGGTCTGTAATTTTCTTTTTTAGTGAGGTCTTTGCCCGGTTTTGGTATTAGGGTGATGCTGGCTTCATAGAAAGAGTTTGGAAGTATTCCCTCCTCTTCTATTTTTTGGAAAACTTTAAGGAGAATGGGTGTTATTTCTTCTCTATATGTCTGGTAGAATTCAGAGGTGAATCCATCAGGTCCGGGGGTTTTGTTCTCGGGTAGCTTTTTGATTATCGATTCAATTTCGTTGCTGGTGATTGGTCTGTTTAGTTTTTCTGTTTCTTGTTTGGTCAGTCTTGTATTTTTCTAGGAAGCTGTCCATTTTTTCTAGGTTTTCCAGCTTGTTAGCATATAGATTCTCATAATATTCTTTTATAATTTTTTGTATTTCTGTGGGGTCCGTCGTTATTTTTCCTTTCTCATTTCTGATTCTGTTTATGTGTGTAGATTCTCTTTTTCTGTTAATGAGTCTGACTATGGGTTTATCTATTTTATTTATTTTTTCAAAGAATCAGCTCTTGGTTTCATTGATTTTTTCTATTGTTTTATTCTTCTCAATTTTATTTATTTCTTCTCTGATCTTTATTATGTCCCTCCTTCTGGTGACTTTGGGCCTCCTTTGTTCTTCTTTTTCCAATTTCAGCAATTGTGTCTTTAGACTATTCATTTGGGAATATTCTTCCTTCTTTAAATAGGCCTGGATTGCAGTATATTTTCCTCTTAGAACTTCCTTTGCTGCGTCCCACAGAAGTTATTTCTTTGTGTTGTTGTTGTCATTAGTCTCCATATATTCTTGGATCTCTGTTTTGATTTGTTCGTTAACCCATTGATTAATTAGGAGAATGTTGTTAAGTCTCCATGTATGTGAGCCTTTTTGATTTCTTTCTAAAAGTTAATTCTAGTTTTATACCTTTGTGATCTGAGAAGTTGGTTGGTAGGATTTCAATATTTTTGAATTTACTGTGGTTCTTTTTGTGGCCTTGTATGTGGTCTATTCTGGAATATGTTCCATGTGCACTTAAGAAGAATGTGTATCCTGCTGCTTTTGGGTGCAGAGTTCTGTAGATGTCTGTTAGGTCCATCTGTTCTAGTGTGTTGTTCAGTGCCTCTGTGTCTTTACTTATTTTCTGTCTTGTTGATCTCTCCTTTGGAGTGAGTGGTGTGTTGAAGTCTCCTAAAATGAATCCATTCCTTTCTATTTCTTCCTTTAATTCTGTTAGTAGTTGTTTCACATATGCTGGGGCTCCTGTGTTGGGTGCATATATATTTATAATGGTTATATCCTCTTGTTGGACTGACTCCTTTATCATTATATAATGTCCTTCTTTATCTCTTGCTACTTTCTTTGTTTTGAAGTCTATTTTGTTTGATACAAGTACTGCAACATCTGCTTTTTTCTCCTTGTTGTTTGCATGAAATATCTTTTTCCATCCCTTCACTTTTAGTCTGTGTATATCTTTGGGTTTGAGTCTCTTGTAAGCAGCATATAGATGGGTCTTGCTTTTTTATCCATTCTATTATTCTGTGTCTTTTGATTGGTGCATTCAGTCCATTTACATTTAGGGTGATTATCAATAGATATGTACTTATTGCCATTGCTGGCTTTAGAATCCTGGTTATCAAAGGTTCAAGGGTTGCTTCTTAACTATCTGACAATCTAACTTAACTTTCTTGTTAAGTTATTGTAAACACTGTCTGATGTTTCTTTATTTCTCTCCCTTCTTATTCTTCCTTCTCTATTCTTTATATACTAGGTGTTTTACTTTTTGCCTTTAGTTAGTATTTGGATGGTCTGCTTTCTTTGCTATGATTTTATTTTCTCTGGTGACTTCTTTTTAGCCTTAGGAGTGCTTCCCTCTAGAGCAGTCCGTTTTGATATCCTGTAGATATCAGAGGCAAACTCTCTCAGCGAAAGCTTGTCTGGAGATTGTTTAATCCCTCGGTCATATTTAAATGATAATTGTGCTGGATACAATATTCTTGGTTTGAGGCCCTTCTGTTTCATTATGTTAAATACATCATGCCATTCTCTTCTTGCCTGTAAGGTTTCTATTGAGAAGTCTGATGATAATCTGATGGGTTTTCCTTTGTAGGTTATCTTTTTTCTCTGTCTAGCTGCCTTTAATAGTGTGTCCTTATCTTTGCTCTTTGCCATTTTAATTATTATGTGTCTTGGTGTTGTCTTCCTTGGGTCCCTTGTGTTGGGAGATCTGTGGGCTTCCGTGGACTGTGACACTATTTCCTTCCCCAGCATGGGGAAGTTTTCAGCAATTATTTCTTCAAGGACACTTTCTATCCCTTTTCTCTCTCTTCTTCCTCTGGTACTCCTATAATGCGAATATTGTTCTGTTTGGATTGGTCACACAGTTCTCTTAATATTCTTTCATTCCTAGAGATCCTTTTATCTCTCTCTGCCTCAGCTTCTCTGTATTCCTGTTCTCTGATTTCTATTCCATTAACAGTCTCTTGCATCTCATCCAGTCTGCTGCTATGCCTGTTGATCTCTTGTCTCATTTCTTCATTGTCTTTCCTCACTTCCCTCACTTCTTCCCTCAGCTCTTGCATATTTCTCTATAGATCCATCAGTATGGTTATGACTTTTACTCTGAGATCTTTTTCAGGAAGTTTGTGCATTTCCATCCCTTCAGACTCCCTCTCTGGTGTCTGAGTGTGGGTAAGCTTTGTTTGTACCATATTCCTCTGTCTTTTCATGGCCATAGAAGTGGTCGCTGGTAGGTGCCATGTATGTCAGCTGGGCTCTTTAAACTTTTTAAAAAAAGGAGGAAAAAAACAAAAAGAGAAAGAAAAGAAAGAAATAAAAGAAAGAAAAAAAGAGAAAAAAAAACAAAAAAAAATGCTCACAGGGAATAGATTCTGTGAGGATGCTTTAGGTGGTGCTGTTCTTCCCCTATTCCGCACCTGCAGCCACGCTGCTCCCCAGTGCCATTTGTAGCTCTGAGGGGGGCGGGAATGAATGGGAGGCTGCTGATCTGTGTGGGAAGTCTCAGTACGGCTACTTTTTCCCTGTCGCCAGCTAAGGGGTTCGAACTTCCCCATCACTCTCAGACTGCTGGGCTGAATGTGCTTGCATGAATCTGCTCCTCCGTTGGGCCCCTGTCAATTTAAGACCGCTAAAAAAAGTGCATGCTTTTCTTTTGTCCCTAGGAGCCAGCTGTGAGAACTCGGATATGTTCCCCGGCTCAGATCCTGCACCCTCGATCTCTCCAATCTCCGCTACACTGCCCGAGGTATGTCAGTACTCCCGGCGCAGATCACAGGGCTGGTTATTTCGCGGGCCTGTACTTCCACTCCCTCCCAGCTCTGAATCCTCTCCTCCCACCAGTGCACTGGGGTGGGTGAGTCTTTGGGTCCCGCCGGGTTGCGGCTCCGTATCTTACCCACCTCACGTGGTGCTGAGTCCTCTCAGGTGTAGCTAAAGGCTATGTGCTGTCCTATATCTTCTGGTCTCTTTTTTAGGAATAGTTGTACTTGTTATATTTTCACAAATACATATGTTTTTGGAGGAGATTTCCACCACCCTGCTCACACCACCATCTTCCCGGAACTCCTCATTTTAATTCTTGGCAGTTTCAATTCTAGCAATGCAGAATATTGCATGCCTATTGATTTAAGTAAAAGGAGTTTATTATAGCATTACTAATTATAATGAAAAATTGGAAAAAATCTAAATATCCAACAACAGTGAAAAAAAATATTTCTGTATTCTCACATGATGGAATACTACATAGACATAAAAATGATTTTCAAACAAATTTTTGCTTCTGAGTAATTCCTCAGGTGGTATGTATGACATAATGCTAAGTAAAAACTCAAAATACAAAATTTTCAATATCATATTATTGTATTTGAAATATATATACATAAATAAAAAATTGGAGTAAATCTTTATAATGTTAACTATGGGCATTCTGGTTGGTGGGATTACTAATGATTTAAATTTTATTTTGTTTAAATTTCAAATTTTATGTTTAGAATCAGAAAAGTATAGAAAACTTATTTAAAAAATCATTTTAACTGAAGGAGAAACTACTGATCAATGAATCTTAGTGGTCTTGAGCACTTCCATGGACAGGTATAGACCAGTGGGTTGGTGAACGCAAATCATAAGTGCATAAAATTAAATAAATTTCCTTACAAAACAAGGCCAAATAACCATTTAACATGATTTAATATTATTCCTATGGCTCAGATGTGCATAAAAAGAACTTCCTCTATTTCCTATTTCTGGTCCCATTTTTCTCTACCATTTCTCTTGCTGCTTGATGGTAGAAAATATTTGATTTGTCATTTGAAGTTGTCTCAATCTCATCCAGTTCAAAATAGTATATTTTGGGTAATTACTTTGTATTGTTCTCTCTTTATTCACTGGTTGATAAAAATTTGGGGGGTGTAGTTCATGAGTTGGATGTAGAGGCATGCCATTTCATCCTTGTTTGTCCTAGTTATAGTTTTCCACTTCATTTAGCCACTCACCACATCTGTGTCTTGGCTTCTCAGTGTCTGGGGACCTGCTCCATCAATTTATGGGAGTGAGGCTGGTCTCACCTGTTGATTGGAGCAGTGTTTGCAACTGATGCTTATAACAACTAGCTTTTACTGAGCATATACCATGTGCAAGGACATTGGTCTAAAAACTTGAGGTGTACCAGCTTGTGCATTTTCCTACCAGCTCTGTGAGATAATAAGATACAGATAAGGAAGCCGAGGCTCAGAGAGACTGCCTCGCCTACAACCTTAAGTGTCAAGGTCAGAATGTCCAGTTATCATGTCCTCTGGCACTAAGGCTTTCTCATTTGACCCCAGGTCTCCTTGGGACCCCTTCCCTGAAGTTCCAGGGATGTTGGCTGATTCTCCGCAGGCCGCTGGGGTGGTCATTTCCGATGAAGTTGTTCTCAGATACCTGAACCAGATTCCCCAACCATTGCTGCCTTGCCTTGTCCTGCCCAAGTTGGGTTGGAGGCAAGAATGACTGGCTGGCAGTTTTCCCAGGGTCCTCACAGGGAAAGAAGGGAATTTGTCCCACTGACCTCAATTTTTCAGAGTCTGCCCTCATGAGAACTTCCAGGAGACTCACTTTCTCACTGGTTCCATTTTCCCAGCCTCTGGGTGAGCTTTCTCCTTTTGAGCTTTGTCCTTTCTCTTCTTTGTCTTATCTTCAAGCTTTAGATCTTAATGTGTGAAAGTCCAGTTAGGGGATAGTTGAGAAAACCATTGACAAGCCAGGTTATTAGGAAGGAGAGAAAAAGTCTTGCTAGTAAAAAAGTTCAAACAAGTCTTCTTAACATTGAGTTTTACCAGTTTGTTGCTTTCTTAGATTGGTCTTTATGGTGAAGAGCTGAAGAAGAAAAAATCACCTGAATTGCACAGAAAGATCATTGAGTGGTGTTACAAAACATTACCCTGCTCATTATACTCTTTACCTCTGACAGAGCCATGCAGGCATGGCCATCCCCACGTGGAGGCATCCCTGCCTCTCTTGGTCCGTGGTCCTGCCTCTCCCTGTCCTGCCAATACACACTATTAGTATCTAAGTTCTGCCATTCGTGTCTTTGGAGAGCTCTTGGATTTCAAAGGACCTTTATTTAAACTCCACACTGGTAGAAATAAAACATTAAGCATCAAAAGCTGACATCTAGCTATAATTAGCTTGTGTGTTCCAAGTGAGAGTAGGAAAAAGAACTCAGAAAGGGAGCCCACAGAGGGCCAGCAAAGAGCATCAGCATTTTGTTCAGAAGATCCTCTTCTTTTTAATGCAAACGTTCTCATTACACAAAGGGAATGTGCTACATGTACAGAAAAATACTTGCAGTTTAATTTATCTGTACTACAGGATAGCACTGTGATCCGAGTCATGAGCCAATGATAAATAGTCTTAGTTACTATCTTTATTTTGTCCTCATATCTAGATTTCAGGTTATGTTTTCCTCATGCAGGGGGAAATAATCAACACTCCCTTTTATATCCAAGCATTCAGACTCAAATTATTACTCAATTCAACTTGTAAAAATCGATGCTTTCTTTCTATTTAGAGACTAAGAAATATACAATAAATTTGGTTCCCAGGCCCCCCACCATCCATGACAATTGAAGTAACAAGGTTATAAAACAGAGCAAATACAACCAGTTTGAGGATTGTGTGGGTCCTTGTTCTGCTTTGTAAGACTCCCTCAGAGCATAGCGGAGCGAGGAAGAGGGAAAGAGTCCAGTTAGTCATTTAGGCTACCTATAAGGTCCTTGGGAAAGGCGTGATGTAATGGGAAAATGCTCCTTCGTCCTCTTCGCATTTGCTGCAGTGTTCACTTCCTATTGTGTCCTACTGATCTCAGTACCATGGAAAATCCAAAGGGAGCCACCTCCAGAGCAGCTGCATCATGGCCTGGTAACCAGCCCTTTGGTTTGGGTCAGCAGTCACCGTCCTCTTCTCCTCCCACGCTCACTGCCACAAAGCTCCCCTCAACTGCTGCTGAATGGAATCTTCATCCCCAACTAGATTTTAGCTGATGATCAGAAACCCAGAGAATCCTAATCTATAATTTGATATATTTTTTCCAATTGGGAATATCCTAAGAACAAAAGCAAACAAACGGAACCCACAGATTGTACCTAGAGTGGAGAAAATAACCAGAAGAATCACCTTTCACTCAGGTAGTGTTGCCATAATAATTTTAATCAAAATAATCTTGCCTAAAACTTGATTCCACGGGCAGTCCTTACTCCTGTGAAATTCATCTCTTTCTTGTTTGGAAAGTCTCTACTAAGGGCAGGAACAGCCCTTCAAGAAATCTCATCATGACCTAGAGACAAAGTTCTAGAGAATGGAAGTTCATGCAAGTCAGCATTAATGGTCTTCTGCCTTCTTTCTCCTTAGAATATTGTCTTGTACTTTGATTCCTTCTTTAAGTTACTGAAAATAAAGAAAATCTCCTTCTTGTCATTGGCTCACTCAGAGACATTTTAACATTTGAATCATGAAATTTAAAAAAAAAACCTTTTTGTGGTAAAATATATTTCTTCTCTAATATCTATCATTGTAAAGTCCTGCCTTTCCTAAGTCCTGTCTCTGTCCCTGCCTCTGACCTCTGCCCTGGAAGAGACATTCAGGGCAATGGTCACATGTGTTTGCCAGCGAGTCAGAGCTGGTTCACTGTAAAGAAGCAAAATGATGATGACGGTGATGATATTTCCGCTTGTTAAAGCAAAAGATACGAGCACACAGTTCAAGGAAAAGGAAATGTGCACGTCTCTTGACTCACACATACACAGATGTTCAGCACCATTCATAATGAGAGAAATGTGTACTGTTCAGTCAGATATACCATTTTTCACCCAATGAATTGACACAGGTCAGAAAATCTGATATCACAATGTTGAAAAACAGGTGCTCTCAAAATTGGCGCTGAGAGCTGGCAAAATCTAACAGAACTGCCAATTCATATAGTTGTTGATCTACAACTACAACTTCCAGTAAATTTATCTGACCGATGTACTCCTGCACGTGCAAAGTGATAGATAGAAGGTTGGTTTATTGCAGAGTTGTTTGCAATAGCTTTATTGGAAACAATCTTAAATTTATTAATAAGTCACTAGTTACATAAATTATAATACATCCCCTACATTGGAATGCTAAGCAGCTTTAAAAATATTTCTATAGATACATAATGTTCTCTAAATATAAGTGAAAAGAGCAAAGTCCTTAAGGGGGGCTACTATTTGCATAGAAGCAATAGGCTGTTGTATACGTACAGCATTTTCTTTCGGCAGCAAAAAATAACTCTGAAAAGATAGGAAACTGATAGAATATGTTGCCCCCACCGTGGGAACTGGAGGATTAGAGGGTAGGGAAGGAGTGACATTTTTCATTGTATTTCTATCTATCTGTACACACACACATGCACACAAATTATTTTTTGTTTGAATTTTGCACCATGCAAATATATTATCTATTTAAAACTTAAACACACTTTTGTTTGTAAGAAGCAAACACCTTTATATTTAAGTAGCTATGAGCACCTAATACCTTATGTTTTTTCCAGCACTGACAAATACTTCAACTCTCCAACCATCAAGTGGGCGTCCTACAATTCAGTTCAATTCTGACACTAACTACCCAGAGTTAGCACAAACCCAGCAGATTAAGGGTTAGTTCTCATAAGACTGCCCCCACTTCAGACACCGGTTTTAAGTCCCAGGCCACTCCACTCCTGAGCAACTGGCTATATACTGAGAGTTGCCATGCCTCCCTTCTCAGGTTCTACAATTTGCTAGAACATTTCACTGAATTCAGTAATATACTTTACTTACGATCACTGGTTTATTATAAAGGGTGCAACCCAGAAACAGCCAAACGGAAGAGAAGCATAGGCCAAGGTATGGAGAGGGAGGGTGTGTGGAGCTTCCATGTCATCTCTGGCTTACCACCCTCCTTGCACCTCAATGTGTTCACCAATCTGGAGGCTCTGAAAACTTGTTTTTACCTGTTTAGGTATTGTAATGGAACCTTCATTATATAGTCATGACTGATTGAATCACACCATCAGGCTCTTGACTCCTCTCCTCCCTGTAGGTCAGAAGACGGGGCTGAAAATTCCAACCCTCTAATTATGCCTTGTTCTTTCAGGCAACCAGCTCCCATCCTGAAGCTGGGGTTGGGGTGGCGGGGGGGGGGGAGGCAAAAGTCATCTCATTTGCATATAAAAGACACTATCACTCCAAAGATGATTCCAAGGGTTTTAGGATCTGTGTGCCAAGAACCAGGAACAAAGACCAAATATATATTTATTTCATTAGACTAACACAATATCACTTTACATAGGAGGTGGCAGATCATGTTCTCTAAACATAGCTATGTCAATATATCACAGTCCATAAGCTCTTTACAATACAATGCTGACAGTCCACATGAAATGGGGGTGGGCTGGGACAGTGTGGAAGTAACTATTTGAATTTCAAGTTTAAGTCATAAAAAATGATACAGCCATCGCCAACTCTTCCTCTCTAGAATGCATGCCCCTGGAATCCAGCTACTATGTTGGGAGGCAGTCAAGCAGCCCCACTGAAACATTTTGTGAAGGTGTTTCCATCCCAGCCCTACTCAAGGTCCCAACTGTCAGTTGGCATCCACTGCCAGGCTTGAGAGTGCCTGAGCCAACCCTCAGACCCTGGCAGCCTCCGGCCTGCAGGCCATCCTAGTTGGTGTTGACTGGAGCAGAAATTGTCCTCTTCCCACCTTGCACAAACTGCTGATTCATAAGCAAAGTAAATGATACATGGTAACAGGCCACTAAGTTTTGGAATGGTTTCTTATTACACAGTTATGAATGAGTCACTAGAACAGAGGGGAAATTGTTGGAAGTTTTTGAGAAGATTCTGGGGTACTCCCATGAAATAAAGGCAGGATACAGCTCGATGTCAGCTTGGGGGATACAGATTACCTCTCTATCTTCTCCCCTCCGTTGGGCATTGCTGCTTCTATTTTCTTGGGTATCATTTTCTCAGGTCATCTAGCTTCATTTGCATGGTGTGCTTTTCCAATTTCCAATCCACAGCTTGGCCCACCTAAGAAGAACTAAGACTCTTTTCTTAGCTTCAATATCCTGTGGACAATCTTGGGACAATCAAATGTAAGGGGAGGGTCCTGTAACAATTTGCTCCTAGGTGTTCCTCTGGAAAATTGGGTTTATTTTCTGAGAAGAGAAAATTGTGAAATGAGTAGTCCTCATTTTTTACTTTGGGGAAACTCTTAGGAAAATGATAAATTGCTTTCGGTGTGACTTTAAATCTCAGGTAGGATCTCCAGCAATGCACAGCTCTGATTTTATGATAGAAATCAGTAGCAGATAGGATTAGCTGGACAGAAATACTTTTAACTGTACCATCTTCGATTATTTCTTATAAAAGTCATCAAGATCAATTGATTAGGGAGTCAGACCAATGGAAAATCAAAAGGGAGATTGTGAGGGGCAAATTCCTTCAGCCTGACTTTATACTTAAACTAATTTTATGGAGTAGCAGTACATTACAGTTGCTAGGAACCTGGACATTGGAGCCAGACTACTATGTGGCCCCATCACTACTCTCTTTATGACCTTCAGCAAGTAATTTCTCTGTTCCTCAATTTTCTCATCTGAACACTGGTTTTAATAACATTTCCTGCCATACAGGGTTACTGTCAATTTTAACAAATTGTGTGTAAAACACTAATAATAGTGTCTGGCACATAAATAAGCCCTCAGTGAATAATGACTGTTCCTTTTATTTGCCAGATACCAGATCTGATATCCTGTAGAATTTATCCTAAATTAAGCATTTGTCACTAGAATTTATAGCCAAGATAAATGAATACAGTGTGAGCAAGTCCTGGCCAAAAGTTAGATGCTAATAGGAAACTCCTTCCTATTACTCACCCTCTGGTTCTGGTTTTCTGTCCATTTTTGTGAGGAGGGCAATGTTATGGATACGGCAGTCTGGCATTTGGCATTAGTTCCCACCTCCTCCATGTGTGCCGAGAGCTATGCTGAGACCAGTGCACTAAATCCTGCCTATCCTACCTCCCACATAGCTGATGTTTTGGTGCAAATTAAATTAGGGTCTCCAAAAGAAGGCACTTTTGCAGAGGCTTTAAGGTGGATGTGAGATGAGTGCCATCTTCCTGTCGCTTTGGATCTTTCTGCTGGTTGTGAGGACTTTATGTTTTCCGGAGCAGAAATCCAGTGCCATTCACTAGCTCTGTGAATGCTGAGGCAACCATGAAGGGGAGGGCAGTGGCCGCAGCTTCCTGGTCCCTGGATCACAGAATTG
>JAQQAC010012781.1:0-13683 GCA_029783875.1 Phataginus tricuspis
CACAACAATGAACAAAAGAGGCAAAAGTCCCTGCTCTCATGGGGCTCACCGTCTTGAGAGGGTTTGGAAAATAAATAAGACATATAAATGCATACCAACTATGCTCATCAAAAATGCTAAGGAGAAAACAATAAAGTAGGAAAACTTCCATCAGCGAATGGTTAAATGCACTGTGGTACATCCAGTATCGTGGAATACTACTCAGCAAGAAAAAGGAAGGGGCTAGCGATACACACAGCAACCTGGATGTATTTCAAGGGCGTTACACATCATCCTCAGAAGGTCAAAATTACAGAGACGGGGAACAGATAAGAGGTCACGGGGGTGGAGGTGGGGGTGATGGTAAAGGGCGGTATCAGACACCGTTGAGATGATGGAATGATTCTGTATCTTTTTTGCAGTGGTGCTCACACAAATCAGCACATGTATAAATGCACTGAACTTGAAAAGGAGAAAGAGCAACAGGGCTGTCCTTTCCTGGGCTCAGTGTGCAAAATTCCTTCTCGTCCTAACTACAGCCTCTAATCCTTCAGTTAAAGAAGTGCTGGAACAGGTGCTTTCCTGGCATGGTAGGAAGATCCTTCAGGAGGGTAGGTGGGCCAGCAAAGGGCCAGCTGGTCCCTTTGCCCTCGCAAGGGCAGGGTTGTGTGGGATCCCCAGCCTGGCACACCCTCTCCCTTGGAAGAAGAAATGCACACGACCCACACAGACAGATCGGGCACCCTGGCCACCCTGGCCTGCCCTTTTCCTTGGGCCTAAGCCTTTCATCACTTCCCCATTTTGTAACCTCAGGCCAACTTCCCCGCCTTACGTTCCCTCTTCAGAGGGCTGAGGCTGTTACAGGGCAGAGCAGGTGGCCACCCAAGTCTCCTGGATCAGCGCTGCCTTCCCTGGGAGGTGGCCCTTGGATGGCTTGGGGACTCTGCATTGAGGAGGTGGCTTCTGGTGGGTGGCAAGCCTGGGCCTCTGCCAGGAGCCACCGGACACTGAGCAATGGCAGGACAATGAGGCCACAGGCAGGATGGGAAGTCACCCCAACCTGGAAGAGTCCCCCTTGCCCCAACGAAAGTAAACTAAGCACTAAGCTTTCAGTAGTTTTCCTTCTGTTCCTACAAAACTTGAAAGAGAAGCAGGAAGGGGAAGAGGAAAGAATACAGCTTCAGTGTGGGGCTAAAGAACATGCAGCTTAGGGTAGAGACCTGGCTTGGACTCCTAGCTCTGGACACACCGGCCACATGACCTGAAATAGGTTACCTGTTCTGGCCTCAGTTCCATCAGCTATAAAATGCAGATAAGAATACCAACCTCCTGAATTGCTGTGACAAGCCATATAAAGCATTGGTCATAGTGCCTAGTAAATAGTCAATACGTGGTAGTAATGTGGTTGTTTGTCTTAGTTACAGTGTCTTCAAGCAGAGCCTGAGAATGAATGATTAGGTAAATGACTGAGGCAGTCAGAACAAGCAGAGGAAGAAGCCGGGCAAAGGCGTGGTTTCAGGAGAAGCCCAGCCTCAACCTGGTCTCCCCAGCAGCTCTGGGGCATATATAGCAGCGCAGAAGTGGTCCTGGAGCTGGACCGTTACAGTCCTGCAGCAATCAGCCGCAGGCATCAGGAGAGGGAGAGCTGTGAACCTCCCAGGTCTCTCTGGGTGCAGCTGCTGGGGGCAGTCCTGCAGAGAAGGAGGCAGGTGTGTCCTTAACAGCCGGATCTACAGCACCTGGCATGTGAGGGTCCACACGCGCTCACGCACACTCACACTCACACACCCCCCGATGAGAGGCATCTGAGCTGGGCACCACAGCACCCGCTGTGTTGTCATTGCCACATCAGTAGAAGCGGCTGCCTGGAGCACTGTGTTGAGGAGGAGCATGAGGACAAGTAGTGGCTGAGTGAAGGAAAATGGCTCTGTCTGCAATGGGCATGGGAGGGGAAATGGGGCAGCCTATTTGCTCATAAACGTGAGGACTTCTCCGCCCTTTCCAGCTCTGCCTTTCTAGGATGCTAATGCTGATCAATCACCTCTGCATGTGCCACATATTGACCACAGAGCTACTGGGCACAAAGTACTGGCCCTTGTGAAAGCAAGGCCTTCAGGGAATGTATTTTCCAGGAGGGAAAAGAAGACAGGTGCACAGAGGAAAAGCACCGGATCACACGTGAAGGAGCACGTGGTAGTAAGAGGTAAACCCAGCCTGTCACTGCCAGCCATCTGGTATGGTCTGTTGGGAAGGGCTGGGTTTTCCAGCAATATAAAACCATCCTCAAAACTAAATCTAAACAATTAAGTCCTTGGGCTTTGCTCATTTCCTCTTCATAAATGTCCAACTCTTTGGGCCTCTTCCTTTGTTCTCTGGGTGCTGTACAAAACATTTACCAAGAGATCTGGCTTTGGATGCAGAGAGAGATGAGATTGAATCCTGGTGTCGCATTCACTAGCTGGGTGACCTTAGGCAAGTTACTTAATCTCTCTGAGACCGTTTCCTCATCTGTTACACTGACCTAACAGCAGCTGCTCCGTATGGCCAATGGGACATTTGCTGAGGTGAGAATGTCAAGCTTTGAGCACTGCGCTTGGCAAGGAGGACATATATTGCAAGTGGAAGAAATACTCCTGCAGAAGTGGGGACCTCCCTGCTCACTAAGGAGAGTGTGGAAGCAAGACAGGATGGTGGGATGGCCCCCAGAGACTGGAAACGTGGGGCCACTGTGGCCACCTTCTCTTGTAGCTTTCTCTGCCTGTTCCCTTTGCTGGTGGTCAAGTCCCTCCATGATTTAAAAGCCCAGTCCCTGCGGCTGAAGCAGGAGCCTGGGAGTTTCATCCTTGCCATGACACCCCCCCCAAAATCCAAAGGAGACCCTCTGTGCAATCTCAGGTCTGGAAGGGGCTCTGGGGGCTGGGCAGGGCCTGGAGGGCTGTGCATCCCCAATATCCCAGCGAGAGGAACAAGGAGGGCAGTTGGGGGGAAACATTTGCAGCCAGACTTGCTCCTCTCTGGAAGTGCCAAGGAAGGGGGTGATTTGAGGTGAGGGGTGTGTGCAGCTGGGTGGGAGGTGACCTGAGCACCCTGACCCTCTAAATGCCTCACCCCTCCCGGTGGCCTCCAGGGAGGAGGAAGGGTGGGCTGTGTTCATCCTCCAAGCTGCCTCCAGCCCCCAGGGGACATTCCAGGTCAGGGGCTCCAGAGACCCCACCTTGCCTCCCTAGACAGTTGTTGGGAGCGACTGTCAGAGGGGCTGACGGAGGATGGGGTGGGGGGAGGAGGGCAGGACGAGGCTGAAATATGCCTCACCATCTCCCTCCCTGTCTTCCTCAGTCTCTCTCCTCTTTGTGTGCGTGTCAGTGTCTGCCTCTGCTAGGTTCTCTGTCCCTGGTCTCTTTCTTCTGTCTGGCTGCCTCTCATCCTTCTGCCACTGCCTGTCTCCCTCTCGCTGCGTCTCTCCCTCTGGCACACTCCATCCTGCCCCTCTGCCCTTCAGCCCTCCCCTCACTCCCAGGACTTTCACGGGGAACACCCCATTCCCCGTGTGCCAAACCCCAGTGCTCTGAGGTTTTGGGAAGGTGGAATTTGGGGACGCAGAGGCCAGGCCCCCCAGAAGCCAAGCAGTGAAGCAATCAGCAGCTCCCCCAGGGGCCACAGCGGCTGTGACCACCCCTTCTAACTGATTTGTTTCTAATGCCTCCCACATGGAATAATGAACACCGAGGGCTTCCTCTCTCCCCCCCGGGGCACCTTCCATGCAAGGAGCCTGTCATCCAAGAGCTTGTCTGCAGCCCAGGCAGGGGCTGGAGCAGCAGGAGCCCAGCCAGCAGGGTCTGAGGGCTGCTAACCGGCTTTCTGGGATTTTCCCACAGCTCGTCCAGTCCACCTCGGTTTGGAACTGCCTGTCCTTGGCACAGACTGGGCTAGGATGGCGTAATGTGTGCTGCGATGCCCAGGGGCCACGAGGACAGGTTGTTACATGTTAGGAGACCCTCCTCGTCTGCAGGAACATATTTGGCACCCTGGCTTTCACTGGGACTGGGGGCAGAGAGTGGCTGCCAGCAGGGCATGGTGCCCAGCCTGGCCTTCGGGGCCCTGGCTGATAGCTCAACTGGCCTCCGATTCAGCTGGCAGGATTGGGTCCCGTTCGTTCCCTTGGTACCACCTGTGGCAGCTGGCACCGCATGGCACAGTGGACCGGTGTCCCAGGCATCTCTCAGCCGCTGACCAAAACCTTCCGAGCCTCCCCTTGGCAATGTCCAGCTCTCCAGCTGTCCGGCCCCATCTTAACTGGAAGCAGGTTGGCACGGAGTTGCTGGAGCACTTCCTTGCCAACCCCCTTACCACCTAGCTTTTGATTCTAAAGCCAGTCCCATAAAGGGAGCCCCAACCAGCAACAACAAAGAGGAAAAAACAATAAAACTGTGGTAGACTCAGTGCATGTTTACACCAGGTCCTCAGGGGTCCAGAGAGATCTTTTTGTGCAGCCCTGTCTGGGCACAAGACAAGAACGAGCATCTGGGCCGAGTTACCGGCCCAGCTACAAAGGCGTCCCCTTCCCAGTGGCCCAGGACTTGCTGAGATCCAAAAACAACAAGAGGGTTTGAGGTTGGAAAGTGTAGTTCAGGGATTTTGTTCATGTTTTAGTAAATGATGCACACTATTCATCCAAGCGAATGGGAAAAACTTAGGCAGTTTGAACATAATGTAGCAGCAAGGGGGGGCGCTGGTGACAGTCACGGGCCCAGTTCCTCTGGGGGCCCAGGCTGTGGGCAGTGTTTTCAAAATAGACCTTGTCCTCTCTGAGGCTGGTCTTGAAGTTGGGTATTGGAGATATTTTTAGAGGACTGGGAGGGGGTTCATGACAGCACACCTCTTTGCAACATAATTTGGAAATTCTGAAAACCTGAAGAAGGAATAAATTTTAAGATCAATCTTTTTATTTTTTAAAGAGGAATCTCTGTCCTGCTAAATCTGCTAAATAGGTGTTTCACTGTTGATTTCCCCCACTCCCCACTCTTCACATACCCACTGCCCAGGTCTGAGTTCACCATTTACTCATTTTTTCTTATTTGCCTATTGCCTGATAGAGGGTGTGTTTCTGGTTCTATGAATGAACCCCCCCCTGGTCCTATGGATTAAAAGATACAGGTAGATAGAGATCAATATCTGCCACAGAGACCACCTCTGCCTGGAAATGCTCAGTGGTGCGCTCATAAATGTTTAACAACAGGCCCTGAGGGGTGCGGCAGTGAAAAGTCCTGACTGGAGTATTTACCAATTTCTGTCATGTCAATATTCCCACCACGGCTGATTTCACACTACCAATGTGATGTTACCAAATGTGGAGTTGGGAAGAGATGCATATAACTGGCTCCCATGAGCTGTATCTGTTGGACCCAGCACACCACCTGGGACATCATTATGGGATGGATACAAAGGGCCTCTTAGGCCAGAAGGACCCCAGTTCCCTCTTCTGTCCACTGCAGCTCCGAGGGGTTTGGAGGCATGTTCCTCTCAGCCAGCTTTCACCCTTTCCCCTCAATTCCTGTTCTACCTTCTTTACCTCCTCTTCCTCTAGCAAGTACAGACCAGACGGTCGACAGTTCTCATCAGTTCATGCACTGAAGCCAGCCAGAATAACATGCCTGGATTTTTTTAAGACAGAACTATAAACCAAATCAAATAAATATTCTTTTTTTCCAGGTATGTAAAAAGAAAATATATACTTGTGATTGAAAGTGGAGAGTGAGGGGAAGGAGGTGGGTGGTGGCACTGCAGGAATAGACCCCCACTTGAAGTGGCCCGGGTGGTGTTGGCTCAAGGGGTGGCCGCCCCAGAAGGTCATGGCCTCTAACTGTGGCATTTGTGGTTGACGGGGTGGCGGGTGGCCTCAGGAAAGGAAGAGAGAGGCATATCTGGGCTGGATCGGGTCAGCTTGGAGCCCTGGGAGGTTGCAGGGGGAAAGGCAAGGGTGTTTATGTATATAGGGTCAGGGTGCAGGAGGTACCCCATACACTATCTGCAAGTCTTCTCAGGAGGCCTCAAGCAGGTCACATCAGAAGTTCATTTAATATAGAGATTTAACTCTATCCATTGGAGAGAGAGAAATGGCCATTTTGGTAGTTGAGGCAATGCCATGCACACACCCGCAGGGGGCACATTTTCCCTGAGTGAGCACAAGGGGGCCACACGCGTCCCATCAGCTGGTCTCACTGCCCCATTTGGTGGCAGCACCTGGCCACTGCATGTAATTCTGATGTTTAAGGATATATATTTTTCACCCAGCCTGGGCCCTCCATAAGGTCAACTATTGGGCAAGGGGCGCCTGTCCTCAGACCCAGGAATCTGCCCCACCCTGGAGGGAAAGCAGACATGTTGGTGCTCAACCCAGTGCCCTCTGAGGGGCAGGGTGGTGGTGGGGACCAGGTTCCAAGGGACATTTTGCCCACATAGGATTTTCACCTGATGTGAAGGAGCAGTGGGGAGATGAAGCCCGAGGAACTGAAGGAGGTGGAGTTAAGAGACCACGGAGCCTCAGGACCTTGACACAGGAAAGCTTGAGCCCGGCTGACCCCAGGTCACCACAGGCTGACCTCGCCTTGACTATTAGGCTGACCAGCTGCTGCCAGAACACCCTCTTGGTGGTTCTCGGGTAAATCTTGGGCATTTCCAGGAGTGACCCCCTCCACCCCAGCGCCCCCTCACTGAGGCTGTCGCCCCTCCCCACTCTATGGCCTTAAGCCTCTGGGGAAATGAAGAGGATACATCACCCCTTAGAAAACTTGGGGGGCCCTGAACGACATGTCCACTCTTTCCCCAGTATGGGAGATGCTTTTGGGTGGTGTTCAGACCCAGAGTTAAACCCTGTAGATCGACGTCCTGAAAAGGTGATTTCCTTTCCATTTATTTTTAAATCTTTCTGGTTCCCTTACCAGAGAAGCCGGTGTGAGTCCGCTTGGGCTGCCACGACAAAGTGCCACAGGGCAGGCGGCTTAGACAGCAGAACTGAGTTTCCTCACAGTCCCGGAGGCGGCGAGGCCAGGGTCAGTGCGTCGGCAGGACTGGTTCCTTCTGAGGCCTCTCCCGGTGGATGTCTCTGTGGATGGCTGTCTGCCCCCCGGGTCCTCACGTGGTCCTCCCTCGGCGTGTTTCTGTGTCCTAATCTCCTCTTCTTATAAGGACACCGGTCAGATTGGATGGGGGCCACCTTTTTACCCTCATTTTAACTCGATCACCTCTTTAAAAACCTGACTTTCGAATACAGTCACATTCTGAGGTCCGGGGCTTAGGACTTTGACATACAAATCTGATGGGAGCCCCCTCCTTCCTGGGCTCGCAACGCTCTGCGTCTGTCTCGCCTCCTTCTGAGCCAAGAGAGAGAAGCCCTCCGGCTGAGACCGGGCGGCAGAGCCTGAGGCGGGGCTGTTCCATCAACTGCATCTTTACATTATCTTCTAAGACATGTGACACTGACCTGCCACATAGAGCAGATTTCATTTTATTGTCAAAAACAAGTACACTTAAGAAATGAGTGAGATTTTCTGTATTCTGAGGCTCATTATGAAGGTGGTACACAGAGAACTAAATTGGGGGAAATGTGAGCTGACCTAAGAGGCTTGACAAACGTGACAGGACTGATCCCAAGGTGGGTCGCCCAGACACAGGGTGGGGCGTCGGGACCCGGCCCTCTCCGCCGGCCTCTGCTGGGGGGTTGCGGGGCGCCCCACGGGAGGTCACATCATCTCTGTCTCCTGGTGTCCGGACTGAAGGAAGGAAGAGACCAGGAAGCCCCCTCCCAGTCTAGACCCCTGTGATACTGAAGGTAAGTTTTGCAGAGTGGGTAGCATCTGGGAACCTGTTTTTTTCTTTTTTTTTTTTTTAATACGTTAAAGAAAAAATACAGCCCAGTGAACTGGTTCCACCTCTGAAGAAACTCTGTGGTTTCCACAGCCTGAACTTGAGTAACACTAGAGCATCAGAAAACTCTTTCTTTCTGTTGCATCTCTTAAATTTTCTGATCCGATACCTGATCTATTCCCCCCCCACCCCCCCACTGCCGGCACAGTTTCTCTGTAGAAAGCTGGGTGAGTGAGGTTCTCCCAAATAATACCTTTTCTTGTCCCTCTTTCTCCCTTCTCTACCCTCTTCCACCGCCCTCACTTCCTTTGGGACCCCCAGAAGGAGGGTCCTCGCTGGAAGGAGGGCTCTGTGCACCCGTCCCTCTGAGATGAGCTGTCAAGTCGTTCGTTTGCTTTTCTTTTTCATCTAAACTCCAAATACCTGTGATTTTTCCTAACATACCCTTTGAACTCAGAGCAGATGAAACCGTAGACAGTTTCAGTTCTCAGTGGCAGTCGGTGTATTGCCTTCCCCACCCCATTTGCTTCCAAGAAGCACCCTGTTCCTCCTTTCCTACCCCACCTCCCAACAGCAGCAACAGAATGGAAATGAAACAACAGCTCCCCTGCCTGGCTCTGCTCTAACACCATGGAGGGAATAAAGCCCCGGGTCCCGGCCCTCCTCCCTTGCACTGTGGGTCGAGGACGCCATAAACAGGGACTGTGCTGTGGGGCACGTGGTGCGTCCCGACGGGACAGCTGTAATTAGCAGCAGCATCGCTTTGTGTGTGCAGAACAGACGGCGGAATGCCACCACCCACATGATGCTTTGGCAAACGTACGTACTGTCACTCATTTTCATAAACAATTCAACGGGTTTTTAAAAAGAACCTACAACAAGCACAGAAGTCCTGGAAAAATACAGAATGACAGTTCAGCCTCGAGTTCCAAAGTTACTTCAGAGTTGCTCTGGGGGCAGGGAAGCCAAACAGACTGGGTGACTTTTCAAGCCACACTTCAGATGAATAGAGAGCGTGGTGTGCTCGGGGCAGACCGTGGGCAAAGCGCCAGATTCTTGGTTAGAGACAGAAGCTTAAATACCCCTGGGCTCCTGAGGCAGCTGTCACGTATGCCTCTGGGTCTTACTTTCCCCATCTGTTCAGTGGGCATATAGATACCTGTGTGTTGTCCCTAGGTTTGTGGTGAGGCTTGGAGGGGATCGCTGGAGGAGCGAGTTCTCTGTGATGTGCAGCGCGGGGGTGGTTGTTTAGGGAGCCAGAAAGACAGATCCGTTGCCGAGGCAAGTCAGGTGGCTGGAGGCTTCTCTAACCACACCCTACGACACTGAGCGGCAACCCCTCCACAGCAGCAACCCGCCAGCCTCTTCCCGTGAAGCCCAAGGGTTAATAAAGGAACCCTTAGAAAATCCAGAGCCTGCATGGTCCAGTCTCAGAGCAGCTGTGTGGTTGAAGAAGCCGTGTACTTTCCTGTTCTTTCCCCCAAATCCTGCCGGAGTTCCAGGCCCCCAGTTCCGGGAACGCATTAAAACCCCAGCTTCTCTCCCATCCGCTTCCCTCACTCCTGGCAGCCTCCCTGCCCGCCCCACTTTCCTCTCCATTCCGCACCTTCCTGCACTACGGAGCTCAGTCTGACCTCTCTGGGCGAGACTCCTTCGTCTTGATGTGTGGGGTGGCGAGCCCACCGGCACTGATGCGAGGTTTGAGGGCAGCTGGTAACAGAGGAAGGTTCCCGGGTTAATATTTATTATTCCATTGACATTGTTTTGTTTGATGGAGTCCTCAAAGCTCTCCAGAGCCCAAACTCAAGAGCTTATGCAAATGTTGAAATGAATCCTGCCTTTTGGGGTATTTTTTCTCTCCTAAATCTCCTTTATAAGCCCTGCTTTCCCTCCGGGTGAAAATGAAGATGTGAGTCTCTGTCTTTCTTGAGCAGCATCTCCCCGGAACACAAGCCCAGCGTCTTCCAGAACACAACCCATAAACATAAATCCCTCAGAGTTGAAAGAGACATCAGGGCTCAGCCAGTCCAATCACCAGTGATGTCTGAGCGCCCCATCCCAAGTCCCGCAGGGACGGCCCAGCCTCTGCTTGAGTGTCTCCATGCAAGGGCACTCGCCTCCTACCTCCTGAGGCAGAGCAAATGCTGTTTGACTTCTTCCCAAGCAAACCCTCCCCAAAGGGCCCTTTGGCGTTTGCCGTCCGGCCCCGCACCCTTTCCCCACCACATACCCAGCTCCCAGTGGAAGATGTAGGAAGTCAAAGGAAACGACTCACAAGTATCCACCCAGTGCTGGTGTATAGGAGGTGCCCGAAATGTTTTAGCAGATGAAAGTTTTTAAGGAAAAAGATTTAACCCTGAGGCATCAGAATTCCAATGGCTTCAGAGATTCCCCACTGCACTTCATTCCAAGAAGAGACTTGCAGGCAGTCGAGAGCAGGGGGGCGGCCAGGAGAACGCAGCTGGGACGGCTGACATAGCCCAGGCTCAGGGCACAGCTGTCCAGCCACATCCCACCTGGGGACCTTGAACAACTGACGGGGCCTTACTCCTTCATCTACAAAGTGGGGTTAACATCCCCTGTTCTGTGGGCCTCAGAGGCTGCTTTTAGTTTCAGTGGAGATAATATATGTGTGAGCAGGAAAGAACTTCATAAACATATGGGCTATTCTTAGGAAGGATAAAGAATTAGAAATACCCCCAACATTTCAATTTAGAACTTTAAATAATTCATCAAGGAAATATTGATATTTTCTTAGAAAAAGAGTCCCCAGTTCCGTCCACGTACTGAGATCGGAGGAGAAACAGCCTCATCTGGTGTGGAATAAGGAGAAAATATCAGGCCGTATCAGCCACATGCCCTGGCAAACCACACTAACACCACTTAAATCCACCCTGGCACTCAGTCACACCTGGAGGAGACATTATTTCCACCCCTCTCCCCCACCTGCTGGAGGAGCTCAAGGGCGGGGCTGGGCTTGTTCATCCCTGGTCCAGTACGCCAGGAGCTCAGGCGCAGTTACACGAGTTGTCCTCAACCAGCACTTATTTAGGAGAGCAGGTGAGTGAGGGGCATTCACAAGGCCACTGAAATCACTCTGTTGGCTCGCTTCTGACCCAGGCTTTGATCATCGAGACTACTTTCCTGCCTTTTTCCACGTTCCTCTCTAAGAGTGAACTCCGAGCCAGAGATGAGCTACGCGGCCCCATCCTAACTCACATGGTCTTTGGATTATCTGGCAGACTGCTGAGATGCTCCATTTGTAAACAGACTCCTGAAAACTGCATCCATTTCTCTGGCGGGGCGGGGGTGATGGTGGTGGTGGTGGTTCTGGAATGTTCATTTAAGGCCTTTCCAAGCTGTTCTGCAACATAATAAAGTCAGGAAGCGCGGCTCTAGGTAAGGTGGTGCTCTACGCTCACTCAGCTGCGACAGACCTGTGCTTGCTTGCTTTGCCTTCAACACTGTACCCATACTACAGTTCCCACTCTGCCCACTGAAGCACCCAGATGCCATGCAAGCTAACAGAGGTACCAGAGGATATTTTACACTTTCCAGGGAAATACAGTGATCACTGACGATGTGAATCAGCTCAAGTTAGTTGGCAGCCTCTACATCAGATCATGCTACATTCCTTTTGATGGGACTATATCTTTGCAAAGCTGGGTTGTCAGTGGTTTCTGTGATGAAGAAGAAGTACCCCCCCCAAAATCACTGTGAGGCAGGGTATAAGGATGGTGGCGTCCATTTGATTTCAAGGTTTGAGAAGCTGTGTGGTGCTCACAGGTGCTTATTAAGTACATTGGGTTATTTTTGCATGAAACAGAAACACTCTTAAAATTTCAAATTATGTATGTTATTTTTTTCAATCAGCTAATAAGTTGTTCAACACAAATAGTTATTAAGATTTTGGGATCTTTTTAGTGAATGGAACTGTTAGATTTTTGTTTGTTTAACTTAAGGACACTGAAAAAGTTTCTTAGACACCAGTGGCATTGTGAATTAAGAAAATTTAGAAGCCTCTGGACTAATGGGAAAGGGCAATATTAATAATGTTATTTCCTTCTCAGAAGTGAAATCCAAGTTTAATAACACCAGGAGAAACAATACATGAATTGAGAATGCAGGGCATTTTATACTATACTTAGACTAGTTTCTTCAAAGAGGCAATGTCATTATATAAAAAAATTTAAAAAGACTGGGAGATTGGTGTAAATTGAGAGACATTACAATGTTTCCTCCTCTGTGGGACCCTAATTTGACATGGGGACATTTTGATGTGTTCTATAGCCTGGGAAGTTTGGATATGGAGTAGGTATTAGATGGTATTGGGAATAATTGTTCATTTTATTGGGTGTAGTAAATGCAAACCATCAAGTCTAACTTTCTTTAAAACAGTTTGGCAAAAAATACAAGCAGATGGAGGGAACAGGGCAGTGTTAATAATTCTTAAATATAGATAATGGCTTTATTGTAATCATATTTTTACTTTTATGAATGTTTTTAAATTATTCCTATAAAAACTTTTTTTAAAGCAATGGGTTTATGGATCACTGAGAAATACCACTTGTCAGCACTGAAGAAGCAGGGATGTAAAGGTATGGACAGATCTCCTGAAATCCCTCCCAACTTTGCCGTAAAAT
The DNA here is from genome assembly GCA_029783875.1 of Phataginus tricuspis. Classification (NCBI taxonomy): domain Eukaryota; kingdom Metazoa; phylum Chordata; class Mammalia; order Pholidota; family Manidae; genus Phataginus; species Phataginus tricuspis. Next base: position 12,486 of record JAQQAC010012781.1, read on the forward strand.
TGCACAAAGGCAAAATTGCACAAAGGCACCTTAGCTGCTGAAGATTTTGCGAAGTAACTATTTTCCCTAATGGAAAAAAATCAGAAGAAAGTCTTAAAGGGCCCATTCATGAAAGAGGGGCCACTCTGCCCTCACTCTACACAGCTGGATGAGGAGGTGGGGACAGGGCATGCCCATGCTCCATCTGCTGAGGACAGAGAGTAGGATGACAAGCACAGTGGGGCCCCAGGGTTCCTTGGCACCTCACCCTCAGCACCACTGTCGCTCCCTGGACCCAGGGATCACATGAGATATTCCTGTGGGGTGACTTCTCGACAAGATGCCCCTTAAAACTGTACCTAAGATTCCAGCAGTGTTCCCTTGTTGGACCAGGTGATGGTTACATGTGTGTATATAATGTTAACATTCCTTGAGCCGTCCACTTAAGATTTGTATATTTCATTGGGTATTAGTTATACATCAGTTTTTAAAAAGTCCTCCCCTCAAAATAATAACAATTCCCAGACAGCCAGGGAGAAAAGAGTGAACTTTTAGCCTCCTAATCTTGGAAGCTTCAGAAATAATGACTACATTTCAGAACAAACATCAGAGAAAAAAGATGAGGATTTGAGATATATTTTAAACTCTAGCAATGGGAAAGGGAGAAATTTAATATCAACCATTTTAAACCTTTAAGCCTCTGTGCACACGGCCTGTCACTTCTTGATCTCTTTGTTAACATAACTTTAGTACCAGGCAGTTTATTGTAAAAGTCCTGCAGTTCTTTAATAAGCTAGCATCAGAACACTGCTTCCAAGCATTTAAAGATTAGCAGTGACTTTAGAAATGAAAGTAACCATCTCTCACTGATGCCTCCGTGGGGCATCTGGGGTCTTTGGGGCCAGCAGAGGCCGAGGTAGGGGTTGGGGGACAGGTTGGGGAATCAAGAAGGAGTGAAAGGAGGTAAAGATGATCCTCAGGGCACTCCCAGGAAGGGCCTCATGCTCCCTGGACAGCCGCGCGGCCTAGGAACGCAAGCAGCCTCCTCGCCTGCCTGCCATCCCAGCCGCCTTCCATCACACCTGGAAGCCAGCTGGCAGGCCCCACGCAGTTCCAGACCACCGCGTCCAGGGCCTGGACTCTGGAAGCTGAAGAGCACAAAGGCCCCTTTACAATAGGACCTGGGAAGGGGGCCCCTCAGGGCGCTTCTCCCGGGGGG
>JAQQAC010012799.1:0-18728 GCA_029783875.1 Phataginus tricuspis
CACAATAGAAGACAACAAATGAAGAAGAAAAGATTAGGAAACAACTCCTAAAACATCCATAAAACATTTAACAGAATGACACTATGTACATACCTATCAATAATTCCTTTAAATGAAAATGGACAAAAATTTTCTGATCATAAGACAGAAGGCAGCTGAATAAGAACAAGAACCATCTATATACTGCCTACAAGAGACTCATTTCAGACCTAAAAACACACCAACTGAAAGTGAAGAGATGGAAAAAAATATTTCATGAAAATGGAAAAGAAAAAAAACGATCATTCACCACAACCAAGTAGGAATTTTTCCATGGATACAAGATGGTTCACTATCCACAAATCAATAAATGTGATACATGGCATTAACAAAAGTAAGGAAAAATCGTATGATCATCTCAATAGATGCTAAAAGAGCATTTGACAAATTCAACATACACTCATGATAAAAGCAATCAACAATGTGGGTATAGAGGGAATATCTCAACATAATTAAGATTATATATGACAAATCCATAGCTAACTTCATGCTTAGTGCTGAATAGATATGAATTTTCCTCTAAGATAAGGAAAAATACAAGGTTGCCCACTCTTACAACTTTCATTCAACATAGTACTGGAAATACTAGTTACAGTCACCAGACAAGAAAACAAAATAAAAAGCATTCAAATCAGCAAGGAGGGAGAGAAATTCTAACCATTTGCATATGATATGATAATATATATAGAAAACACTAAAGACCCCACCAAGACTAGTATAAAAAATGAGTTCAGTAAACTTGCAGGATACAAAATCAATATACAGAAATCAGTGCATTTCTATGTACTAATTAATAATGAACCAGCAGAAAGAGAAATCAAGAAAACAATCCCACTTACACTTGCATCAAAAATAATAAAATATCTAAGAATAAATTTGAACAGGGAGATAAACATCCTAAACACAATAAACTATAAGACATTAATGAAAGAATTTGAAGATGACACAAAAAATGGAAAGATATTCAATGTTCATGGATAGGAAGAATTAATATTGTTAAATTGAACATAGAATCCAAAGCAACGTACAGATTGAATGCAATCCCTATCGAAACACCAATGGCATTTTTCATTGTTGAGTGAATAATCCTAAAATTTGTATAAAACCACAAAAGACCACAAATAACCAAATCAATCTTGAGAAAGAATAAAGCTGTATCACAATCTCAGTTTTCAAACTGTAACACAAAGCTATAGTAATAAAAACAGTGTGGTACGGGCACAAAAATAGGCACATAAATCAATGGAACATAATTGAGAGTCCAGAAAGAAACCCATGCTTACATGACAAGGGAGACAAAAAATGTGTAAAAGACAGTCTACTCAATAAATGATGTTGGTAAACTGAACAACTACATACAAAAGGATGAATTTAGACTACTATCATACACCATACACAAAAATAAACTCAAAATGAATTAAAGACCTAAATATAAAACCTGAAACCATAAAACTCCTAAGGGAAAACATAGGCAGTAAATTCTTGATCAACATTAGTAATTTTCTTCTGGATATGTCTCCCCAGGCAAGAGAACCAAAAACAAAAATAAAAAAGTGGGAATAACTTGAACTGAAAATCTTCTGCACAGTGAAGGAAACCATAATTAAAACAAGAATGCAACCTACCAGATGGGAGAATATATTTGGAAATTATATAACCGACAAGGGCTTAATATCCAAAAAATATATAAAGAATTAATACAACTCAACACCAATCACGATCATCATCATCATCATCTGATTTTAAAAATGAACGGAGGAAGAGATTCAAGATGGTGGCCTGAGAGGTGAGACAGAGAACTCCTCCCAAAACCACACATAGTGTGAAAATATAGATAATACAACTAAACCTAAAACAGCAACAGGAAACAAGGTTGCACGAGACTGCATACAGGCCTCATGAACAGAGAAGACCTCACAAAACAAGGTAAGGTATGAAAACCTTAATCCGGCTGGACCTAAGCCCTTCCCCCACCCCAGCTCACCAGTGGGAGGAAGAGAAACGTAGTGGGGGAGGGGGTGGAAGCCTGGGAGTGCTGAGCACCTGGCCCTGGAGGTCTGCTTTGCGAGCAGAAATCTACATCGTGTGGTGCTCCAGAGGATGGGGAGCTGGGACAGGCAGAGTGCTTGAGAGACAGATTCCGGCCATTTGTGGAGGATGGGATCCACACCCAGCTGCTCTGAGACAAGGGAAAGGCAGGCGGTCCAAGAGGCTTCCTAGCAGTGAGAGGGCTGGTGAAGGCATGGGTTTGGGTGGAGATTGCTGTGTGGGAGAAGGGATAGGGGTACAAAGTTGTCTGGGTGCGCTCTGCCCAGCAGATTGGTAACTTAGGGGAGCTTCATGTGCTCCATCCCGCTGGCTGGCTACTCAGCCCCGAGGCCACCCACTGTGATACACAGCCTGAGGCGCCTTCCTCTTAGCCTGTCAGCACCGGCTCACAAGCCTGCAGTCACTGCTCTGGTGTCACACCAGACAGAGAGAGGACTCACCTACAAAAGCTAGAGACAGCAAGCACAGAGGCTTACACCTGTGTGCTCGGCCCACTGGCTCTTATACAGGAGACAGGCAGAGCAGATGGGAGACAGGAAACAGATCTTTCCTCCCCTAAGGCACTAGCTTGGCTCCCCTACCACCCCCAACCTCACTCTAGGGGCTGAGCAGCTCCAGAGACTGGAGTTTCTGGGCAATAGAGGGCACCACACAGATATATGAAATGTCAAAAGAACACTATACAGTCCGAAATCTCACAAACCCCAGAAAAAGGGCCAAATGAAACTGAACTCACCAATCTTCCTGAAAGAGAGTTCAAAGTAAAAATCATAAACATGCTGGACTTCTGGGAAAACGGCGGCATGAGCAGGGTGGTGGAAATCTCCTCCCCAAACCATTTATATTTGGGAAAATACAACAAATACAACTATTCCCAAAAAAGAGACCAGAAGATACAGAACAACAACCAGCCTACAGCTACACCTGCGAAAAGTCAGTGCTTCACGAAGCAGGTAAGATACAAAGCCGTAACCTGGCAGGACCTGATCACTCCCCACCCCAGCACACCGGCAGCAGGAAAAGATTCAGAGCAGCGAGGGAATGGAAGAGCAGGCCCACCAAATAACCAGCCTTGGTCATCTGAGCTGAGAGCACTGACACACATCGCATGGTGTCTCGGAGATTAGAGAAAACAGAAGTGCAGGATCTGAGTCAGAGACAACAAGCAGGACCCCTCAGATGGCGCCCCGAGACAAAAAAAAAAAAAGTCGCCATTTTTTTTTCTTCTTTTTTTCTTGGTTTTCTTTTGCTTTTTTTTCTTTCTTCTGTTTTTTTTTGTTTTCTTTTGTTTGGTTAAAGTCTTAAACAGACAAGGGCCCAACAGTGGAACAAAATCTTCCCAGTGCACTCAGCCAAGCAGGCTGGGAGTCTTGGGGAACTTTGGACCCCCTGTACAGTGGCCAGGCAAAGCAGTCATGCCAAGGCTTACCACAGTGATCAGCAGCCTCCCATTCATTCCCACCGGGGCCTGGCCAGCACTGCAAACGGTCTGGGAGCCTCCACTGCTGTGCAACAGAAGAGGATCAGACTGGCCCACAGCAACCTCACAGAATCTACTTCCGGCAGGCGCAGAGCTAAGCAGGAAGGACCCCAGAAAGCACATCAAGGGCTGGAGAGCACAAGGGGACTATAAGGGACACAGGAAGACTTCAAACCCCCACAGTGCTACAGGCTAGAATGAGGGCGACCCCACACACAGGCAGCTCTGGGGATTATCCCAGAGACTGCATCCTGGTGGGTGAGATACCAGTTCAGGCCCCAGAAAAGGGCAAGGAGAAAAACAAGCAGGAAGGGACTTTGTTCTCCCAGCGGATGCATGTGGCACCAACCAGCAACCACATCTATCACCATGAAAAGACAGAGGAATATGGTACAGACAAAGGTTATACAGACAACCTAAGAGAGAGGGCCTGAAGGGATAGATTTATATAATTTTCTTGGAAAATAATTCAGAATAAAAGTCATAACCATGCTCATGGAGCTACAGAGAAATATGCAAGAGGTAAGGGAGGAAGTGAAGAAGGACAATGCAGAAATCAGACAAGCGATCAATGGGCTTAAGAGCAGAATGGATGAGGTGCCAGAGACTGTTAATGGAATAGAAATCACAGAACAGGAATACAGAGAAGCTGAGGCAGAGAGAGATAAAAGGATCTCTAAGAATGAAAGAATATTAAGAGAACTGTGTGACCAATCCAAACAGAACAAAATTCGCATTATAGGAGTACCAGAAGAAGAAGAGAGAGAAAAAGGGATAGAAGTGTCTCTGAAGAAATAATTGCAGGAAACTTCCCCAAGCTGGGGAAGGAAATAGTCTCTCAGTCCATGGAAGACCACAGATCTCCCAACAAAAGGGACCCAAGGAAGACAACACCAAGGCACATAATAATCAAGATGGCAAAGATCAAAGATAAGGACAGAGTATTAAAGGCAGCTATATAGAGAAAAAAGATCACCTACAAAGGAAAACCCATCAGACTATCATCAGACTTCTCAACAGAAACCTTACAGGCCAGAAGAGAATGGCATGATATATTCAATGTAATGAAACAGAAGGGCCTCAAACCAAGAATATTGTATCCACCACGATTATCATTTAAATTTGAGGGAGGGATTAAACAATTCCCAGACAAGTGAAAGCTGAGGGAATTTGCCTCCCTCAAACCACCTCTACAAGATATATTAAAGGGACTGCTCTAGATGGAAGCACGCCTAAGGCTAAAAAGAGGTCAACAGAGAAAATAAAATCATAGCAAAGAAAGCAGACCATACAAATACTAAGTAAAGGCAAAAAGTAAATCAACTATCCACAAAAACAGTCAAAGGAAATGTAAAAGAGTACAGAATAAAACACCTAGTATATAAAGAATGGAGGAGGAATAATAAGAAGGGAGAGAAATAAAGAACCATCAGACTGTGTTTGTAATAGTTTAACAAGGGAGATAATTTAGATTGTTAGATAGTAAAGAAGTTACCCTTGAACCTTTGGTAACCACGAATCTAAAGCTGGCAAAGGCAATAAGTACATATCTATTGATAATCACCCTAAAATGTAAATGGACTGAATGCACCAATCAAAAGATGCAGAGTTACTAAATGGATAAAAAGCAAGACAAATCTATATGTTGTTTACAAGAGACTCACATCAAACACAAAGATATACACAGACTAAAGGTGAAGGGATGGAAAAAGATATTTCATGCAAATAACAAGGAGAAAAAATTAGGTGTTGCAGTACTTGTACAGACAAAATAGACTTCAAAACGAAGAAAGTAGCAAGAGATAAAGAAGGACATTACATAATGATAAAGGGGTCAATCCAACAAGAGGATATAACCATTATAAGTATATATTCACCCAACACAGTAGCACTGGGATATGTGAAACAAATACTAACAGAATTAAAGGAGGAAATAGACAGCAATGCACTCATTTAGGAGACTTCAAAACATCACTCATTACAAAGGATACAACAACCAGACAGAGAATAAGTAAAGACACAGAGGTACTGAACAACACATTAGAACAGATGGACATAACAGACATGTACAGAACTCTACACCCCAAAGCAGCAGGATACACATTCTTCTCAAGTCCACATGGAACTTTTTCCAGAATAGACCACATATTAGGCCACAAAAAGAACCTTAGTAAATTCAAAAATATTAAAATTCTACTAACCAACTTCTCAGGTCACAAAGGTATAAAACTTGAAATAAATTGTACAAAGAAAACAAAAAGGCTCCCAAATACATGGAGACTTAACAACATGCTCCTAAATAATCAATGGATAAACAACCAAATTAAAACACAGATCAAACAATATATATGGAGACTAATGACAAAAATAACACAAAGCAACAACTTCTGTGGGACGCAGCAAAGGCAGTTCAAAGAGGAAAGTATATTGCAATCGAGGCCTATTTAAAGAAGAAAGAACAATCCAAAATGAATAGTCTAAAGACACAGATATTGAAGTTGGAAAAAGAAGAACAAATGAGGCCCAAAGTCACCAAGAAAAAGAAAATAATAAAGATAAGAGAAGAAATAAATAAATTTGAGAAGAATAAAACAATAGAAAAAAATCAATGAAACAAAGAGCTGGGTTTAGAGAAAATAAAAAAAATAGATAAACCCCTAGCCAGACTAATTAAGAGAAAAAGAGAGTCTACACACATAAACAGAATCAGAAATGATAAAGGAAAAATAATGACGGACCGCAAAGAAATACAAAGAATTATAAGAGAATATTATGAGAATCTATATGCTAACAAGCTGGAAAACCTAGAAAAAATGGACAACTTCTTAGAAAAATACAACCTTCCAAAACTGACCAAATAAGAAACAGAAAAACTAAACAGACCAATCACCAGCAATGAAATTGAATTGGTAATGAAAAAGCTACCCAAGAACAAAACCCCCGGACCAGGTGAAATCACCTCTGAATTCTACCAGACATATACAGAAGAAATAACATCCATTCTCCTTAAAGTTTTCCGAAAAATAGAAGAGGAGGGAATACTTCGAAACTCATTCTATGAAGGCAGCATCACTCTAATACCAAAACCTGCCAAAGACCTCACCAAAAGGAAAATTGCAGACCAATATCCCTGATGAACACACATGCAAAAATACTCAACAAAATATTAGCAAACCGAATTAAAAAATACATCAAGAGGATGATGCATCATGATCAGGTGGTATTCATCCCAGGGATGCAAGGATGGTACAACATTCAAAAATCCATCAACATCACCCACCACATCAACAAAAAGAAGAACAAAAACCACATGATCATCTCCATAGACGCTGAAAAAGCATTTGACAAAATTCAGCATCCATTCATAATAAAAACCCTCACTAAAATGGGTATAGAGGGCAAGTAACTCAACAGCATAAATGCCATATAAGACAAACCCACAGCCAACATCATACTTTACAGCGAGAAGCTGAAAGCTTTTCATCTAAGATCGGGAACAAGACAGGTATGCCCACTGTCTCCTCTGTTATTCAACATAGTACTGGAGGTCCTAGCAAAAGCAATCAGACAAAACAAAGAAATACAAGGCATCCAGATTGGTAAAGGAGAAGTCAAATTGTCAGTATTTGCAGATGACATGATATTGTACATAAAAAACCTTAAAGACTCCACTCCAAAACTACTAGAATTAATATCTGAATTCAGCAAAGTTGCAGGATATAAAATTAACACACAGAAATCTGTTCCTTTCCTATACACTAACGACGAGCAAACAGAAAGAGAAATCAGGAAAACAATTCCATTCACAATTGCATCAAAAAGAATAAAATGCCTAGGAATAAACCTAACGAAGGAAGTGGAAGACCTATACCCTGAGAACTACAAGACACTCCTAAAAGAAATTAAAGAGGACACTAACAAATGGAAATTCATCCCATGCTCTTGGCTAGGAAGAATAAACATTGTCAAAATGGCTATCCTGCCTGAAGCAATCTACAGATTAAATGCAGTCCCTATCAAACTACCAACAGCTTTCTTCAATGAACTCGAACAAATAATTCTAAAATTCATATGGAACCAAAAATGACCCCAAATAGAAAAAGCAATCGTGAGAAGGAGGAGTCAAACAAGGGAATTACGCTCCATGACTTCAAGCTCTACTACAAAGCCACAGGAATCGAGACAATTTGAAATTGGCACAAAACAGACCCACAAACCAGTGGAACGCAACAGAAAATCCAAATATATGCAGTCAATTAATATATAATAAAGGAGCCTTGGATATACAATGGGGAGATGACACCCTTTTCAGCAGGTGGTGTTGGCAAAACTAGACAGCTACATGTAACAGACTGAAACGGACTACTGTCTAACCCCATACACAAAAGACCTGAATGTAAGTCATGAAACCATAAAACTCTTAGAAAAAAACAGAGGCAAAATCTCTTGGACATAAACATGAGCAACTTCTTCATGAACATATCTCCCCAGGCAAGGGAAACAAAAGCAAAAATGAACAAGTGGGACTATATCAAGCTGAAAAACTTCTGTACAGCAAAGAACACCATCAGTAGAACAAAAAGACACCCCAAAGTATGGGAGCATGTAATCATAAATGACATATCTGATAAGGGGTTGACATCCAAATATATAAAGAACACGTGCACATCAACAAACAAAAAGAAAATAATCCAATTAAGAAATGGGCAGAGGACAGAAATAGGCACTTCTCCAAAAAAGAAATTCGGATGGCCAACAGGCACATGAAAAGATGCTCCACAACCCTAATCATCAGAGAAATGCAGATTAAAACCACAATGAGATATCACCTCACACCAGTGAGGATGGCCAACATTCAAAACACAATGAACAACAAATGTTGGCCAGGATGTGGAGAAAAGGGAACCCTCCTACACTGCTGGTGGGAATGCAAATTAGTTCAACCATTGTGGAAAGCAGTATGGAGGTTCCTCAAAAAACTCAAAATAGAAATACCATTTGACCCAGGAATCCCACTCCTCGGAATTTACCCTAAGAATGCAGCATCCCTGTTTCAAAAAGACATTTTCACCCCTATGTTTATCGCAGCACTATCAACAATAGCCAAGAGATGGAAGCAACCTAAGTGTCCATCAGTAGATGAATGGATAAAGAAGATGTGGTACATATACACAATGGAATGTTATTTAGCCAAAAGAAGAAAACAAATCCTACCATTTGCAACAACCTGGATGGAGCTAGAGGGTATTATGCTCAGTGAAATAAGCCAAGCGGAAAAAGACAAGTATCAAATGATTTCACTCATATGAGGAACATAAGAACAAAGAAAAAAACTGAAAGAGAAAAACAGCAGCAGACTCACAGAACCCAAGAAAGGACTAACAGTCCCCAAAGGAAATTGACTGGGGAGGATGGGTTGGAAGGGAGGGGCAAGGGGGAAAAGGGGTATTACGATTAGCAGAAGTAATGTTGGGGAAGCACAGGGAGGACTGTACAAATCAGAGAAGACAAGCAGTGATTCTATAGCATCTCACTATGCTGATGGACAGTGACTGTAATGGGGTAAGTGGTGGGGACCTGATGAAGTGGGGAGTTTGGTAACCATAATGTTGCACATGTAACTGTAAATTAATGATACCAAAATTAAAAAATTAAAAAAAGAAAAATATCATATCATGTTTATGGAGGTAAAGAAAAATATTCAAGAACTCAGGAACGAATTTAAGATGGAGATTCAATTATTAAGAAATTCCATATCTGACGGGAAACATACAATGGAGGGATTTAAAAGCAGATTAGATGTAGTAGAAGAGACAATAAATAGAATAGAAATTAGAGAAAAGGAAAATAAAAAAGCTGAGGCACACAGAGAAAAAAGAATCTCTAAGAATCAAAGAATATTGAGAGAACTGTGTGACCAATCCAAACGGAACAATATTAGCATTATAGGGGTACCAGAAGAAGAAGAAGAGAGAAACGGGCATAGAAAGTGTCATTGAGGAGGTAATTGGTGAAAACTTCCCTAATCTGGGCAAGGAGATAGTTTCTCAAACCATCAAGATGCACAGATCTCCCAACACAAGGGACTGAAGGAAGACAACATTAAGACATATAATATTTAAAATGGCAAAGAGCAAGGATAAAGAGACTTTTAAAAGCAGCTAGAGAGAGAAAAAACATCATATACAAAGAAAAACCAATCAGGATATCATCAGATTTCTCAACATAAACTTTACAGGCCAGAAGGGAGTGGCATGATATATTTAATGCAGTGAAACAGAAGGGCCTTAGAGCAAGAATACTCTTCCCAGCCAGGTTATCATTGAAATTTGAAGGAGGGATTAAACTATATTCAGATAAGCAAAAGCTGAGAGAATTTACCTCCCACAAACCACCTCTACAGTGCATTTTGGAGGGACTGCTATAGAAGGAAGTATTTACAAGACTAAATAGATATCACCCAAGGGATAGACAGAGTACAGAATATGATTTATAAAATACAAACAATGGAGTAGGAAGAAAAGGAGGAAAAAAAAAGAATTATTAGGTTGTGTTTGTAATAGCATACCAAGTACATTAAATGAGACTGGTAAATAGTAAGGGAATTACCCTTGAATCTTTGGTAACCCCTAATCTAAAACCTGCAATGGCAATAAGTACATACCTATCCATATTCACCCAAAATGTAAATGTTCTGAATTCCCCAATCAAAAGATGTAGAGTCACTGAATGGATTAAAAACAACACCCATCTATATGCTGCCTACAAGAGACTCACCTCAAACCCAAAGACATACACAGACTGAAAGTAAATGGATGGAAAGAGATATTTCATGCAACTAATACGGAGAAAAAAGCAGGAGTTGCAGTACTTGTATCAGACAAAATAGACTTCAAAACAAAGAAAGTCACAGGAGAAAAAGAAGGACATTACATAATGATAAAGGAGTCAGTCCAACAAGAGGATATAACTATTGGAAACATCTATACACCCAACACAAGATCACCTACATATGTGAAACAAATACTAACAGAATTAAAGGGGTAAATAGAATGCAGTGCATTCATTTTGGGAGACTTCAACACACCACTCACTCCAAAGGACAGATCAACCAGACAGAATATCAATTAAGAGACAGAGGCACTGAATATCATATTAGAAAATGTGGACCTAACTGATATCTACAGAACACTCCATCCAAAAGCAACAGGATACACATTGTTCTTAAGGGCACATGGAACATTTTCAAGAGTAGATCATATACTAGGCCACAAAAAGAGCCTCAGTAAATTTAAAAAGATTGAGATTGTACCAACCAGCTTCTCAGATCACAAAGTCATGAAACTAGAAATAAGTTACTCGAAGAAAATGAAAGAGGGCACAAACATATGGAGGCTTAATAACATGCTCCTAAGTAATCAATGAATAAATGACCAAATAAAAACAGAGATCAAGCAATATATGGAGACAAATGATAACAATAATTCAACACCAAAAAATCTGTGGAATGCAGTGAAGGCTGTGCTAAGAGAGAAGTATATTGAAATACAGGCTTACCTCAGGAAAGAAGAACGATCCCAAATGAACTGTCTAAACTCACAATTAATAGAACTAGAAAAGGAAGAACAAATGAGGCCCAAAGTCAGGAGAAGGAGGGACATAATAAAGATTAAAGCAGAAATAAATAAAATTGAGAAGAATAAAACAATTGAAAGAATCAATGAAAGCAGGAGCTGATTCTTCGAGAAAATAAACAACATAGGTAAACCCCTAGCCAGACTTATCAAGAAAAAAAGGGAGTCTACTCACATATACAGAATCAGAAATGAGAAAGGAAAAATCACTACAGACACCACAGAAATACAAAGAATTATGAGAGAATACTATGAAAAATCCTATGCTAACAAACTGGATAACCTAGAAGAAATGGACAACTTTCCAGAAAAATAGAACCTTCCAAGGCTGACCAAGGAAGAAACAGGAGATCTGAATAGACCAATTACCAGCAAAGAAATTGAATTGGTAATAAAAAACACTACCTAAGAAAAAATTCCTGGACCAGATGGTTTCACTGCTGAATTTTATCAAACATTTGGTGAAAACCTAACACCCATCCTCCTTAAAGTTTTCTAAAAACTAGAACAGGAGGGAATACTCACAAACTCATTCTACGAGGCCAACATCACTGTAATACCAAAACCAGGCAAAGACACCACAAAAAAAGAAAATATCACCAATATCCCTGATGAATACAGATGCAAAAATACTCAACAAAATATTAGCAAACTGAATTAAAAAATAGATCAAAGTATCATCCATCTTGTTCAATTGGTATTTATTCCAGGGATGCAAGGATGGTACAACATTTGAAAATCCATCAACATCATCCACTACATCAACAAAAAGGACAAAAACCACATGATCATCTCCATACATGATGAAAAAGCATTCAACAAATTTCAACATCCATTAATGATAAAAACTCTCAGCAAAATGGGTATAGAGGGCAAATACCTCAACATAATAAAGGGCATATATGACAAGTATATGACAAATCCACAGACAACATTATGCTTAACAGTGAGAAGCTGAAAGCTTTCCTTTAAGATTGGGAACCAGACAAGGATGCCTACTCTCCCCACTTTTATTCAACATAGTTCTAGAGGTCCTAGCCACAGCAATCAGACAACACAAGAAGTAAAAGGCATCCAGATTAGTAAGGTAGAAGTCAAACTGTCCCTGTTTGCAGATGACATGATATTGTACAAAAAAAATCCTAAAGAGTCCACTTCAAAACTACTAGGTATAATATCTGAATTCAGCAAAGTTGTGGGATACAAAATTAATACACAGAAATTCGTGGCATTCCTATATACTAACAATGAACTAGCAGAGAGAGAAATCAGGAAAACAATTCCATTCCCAGTTGCATCAAAAAGAATAAAATACCTAGGAATAAACCTAACAAAGGAAAGGAAAGACTTATACTCTGAAAACTGCAAGATACTCATGAAAGAAATTAAAGAAGATACCAATAACTTGAAATGGACCCTGTGCTCATGGATAAGAAGAATTAATATTAAAAAAAATGACCATAGTGATTAAATCAATCTACAGATTCAATGCAATCCCTATAAAAACACCAACAGAGAGACTTCCGGAAAGATGGCGACATAAGCGGACCAGCAGAAAAATTCCTCCCAACATTATATTTATTCACTAAAATACAGCAAATACAACTATCCCTAAAAGAGAGACCAGAATACACAGGAAAGCGCACAGCGTACGGAGCTCCGGCGGTCAGCCACTCCGGAGAGAGGACTCGGCACCCAGCGAGACCAGAGTGCTTCTCCACCCCAGCACCGGCGGGAGTCCCGGCAAGGCGGGCAAGGTACGGAGCCACGACCCTGGCGGACTGAGCGCTCCTCCCCCCCAGAGCTTCGGTGGTCAGACACTCCGGAGAGAGGACTCGGCACCCAGCGAGACGGGATAGAACGGCGACCCAGCGAGACCAGAGCGCTCCTCCACCCCAGCACTCTGGTGGGAGTTCCAGCAAGGCTGGTAAGGTACGGAGCCACGACCCCGGAGGGACCAAGCACTCCTTTCCCCCAGCGCTCCAGTGGGAGGAGAGGATTCAGAGCCGGGAGGGAGTGGAAGTCTGCGCCGGGAGCGCTGACACACAGCTGGCGGTGTAGCGGAGAATGGAGAGACGGAGGGCACAGGGTCCCAGCCCTGAACGTGCAAGTTGCCCGCGGCAGGCTCCAGGAAGGAAAGAGAAGGGAAAAAAAAAGGGAAGAAAAGCACGCGCTCTTTCTCAGCAGTCGTAAAGAGACAGGAGCTCAGTAGAGGGGCCGGATAGTCCCGCAAGCTGAGCCCAGCATGCTGGGAGTCCTGGGGAGCTTTGGACCCCTCAGCTGGCGACTGGGAAAGGGTGACTGCTCTTAAGACCCCACAGAGATCAACAGCTTCTCATTCATTCCCAACCCAACCAGAGCTATAGGGGGCCTTGCAGAGCAGGGAGGCCATGGCTCTGGAATAGTGGAGCAACAGAACCACCTACAGCATTCACACAGAACCCACTCCCAGGGGCTTTTTTTTGCTTTTTCTTTTTCGTTATTGTTTTTTTCTCCCCTTTCTTTTCCTTTTTTTTTCTTTTCCTCTCTTTCAACAGCCTCCCATTCACTCTCACCCAGACCACACCTTTAAAGGGCCGTGTGGAGCGATGTGGCCATGGCTCTGGATTAGTGGAACAATAGCGACACCAACAGCATTCATACAGAAACCACCCCCAGTGGACATTTTTTTGGGTTTTTTTTTGTTTGTTTTTGGTTTTTTTTGTTGTTTTTTCTTTTACGTGTTGCTGCTTTTCCTTTTTCTTTCTTTTCCTTTTTCCCTCTCTCTTTTTACTTTTTTTATTAGTAGAAGTATTTTTTTTTCTTCTCTTTGTTTTCTTTTTTTCTTTTCTCTCCACTCTTCTCTTTCCTTTTTAAAGTCATAAAGAGCCCAGCGGACATACGTGACAACTACCAACAACAAATTCTATAGTCATGAGAAGACAGAAGAATATGATACAGACAAAGCTTCAGACAAATACCACACCAGAGAAAGAATCTGAAGGAATCGACATGCATAGTCTCCCAGAAAAAGAATTCAGAATAAAAGTCATAGCCATGCTGACGGATCTATAGAAAAAGGTGCAAGAGCTGAGAGAGGAAGTGAGGGAAGTGAGAAAAGACAATGCAGAAATGAGACAAGCCATTGACGGGCTCAAAAGAAGATTGAATCAGGTTCAAGACACGATCAAGGAATTGCAAGACAGGGACCAGGAATACAAAGAAGCTGAGGCAGAGAGAGATAAAAGGATCTCTAAGAATGAGAGAATATTAAGAGAACAATGTGACCAATCCAAACGGAACAATATTCACATAATAGGAGTACCAGAGGAAGAAGAGAGAGAAAAAGGGATAGAAAGTGTCTTTGAAGAAATAATTGCTGAAAATTTCCCCACGCTGGGGAAGGAAATAGTCCCACAGTCCACGGAAGCCCACAGATCTCCCAACGCAAGGGACCCAAGGAAGACAACACCAAGGCACATAATAATCAAGATGGCAAAGATCAAAGATAAGGACAGAGTATTAAAGGCAGCTATATAGAGAAAAAAGATCACCTACAAAGGAAAACCCATCAGAGTGTCATCAGACTTCTCAACAGAAACCTTACAGGCCAGAAGACAATGGCATGATATATTTAATGTAATGAAACAGAAGGGCCTCGAACCAAGAATATTGTATCCAGCACGATTATCATTTAAATATGATGGAGGGATTAAACAATTTCAAGACAAAAGAAAGTTGGGAGAGTTTGCCTCTCATAAACCACCACTACAGGATATCTTAAACGGACTGCTCTAGAGGGAAATACCCCTAAGGCTAAGAAGATGTCACTAGAGAAAATAAAATCATAGCAAAGAAAGCAGACCATCCAAATACTAACTAAAGGCAAAGAATAAAACACCTAATATATAAAGAAAGTAGGAGGAAGAATAGGAAGGGAGAGATAAAGAAACATCAGACGGCGTTCACAATAACTTAACAAGAAAGTTAAGTTAGATTTTCATATAGTAAAGAAGCAACCCTTGAACCTTTGGTTACCACGAATCTAAAGCCAGCAATGGCAATAAGTACATATCTATCAATAATCACCCTAAATGTAAACGGACTGAATGCGCCAATCAAAAGACACAGAGTAACAGAGTGGAAAAAAAAACAAGACCCATCTATATGCTGCTTACAAGAGACTCACGTCAAACCCAAAGATATACCCAGACTAATAGTGAAGGGATGGAAAAAAATATTTCAAGCAAACAACAAAGAGAAAAAAGCAGGTGTTGCAGTACTTGTATCAGATAAAATAGACTTCAAAACGAAGAAAGTAGCAGGAGATAAAGACGGACATTACATAATAATAAAGGGGTCAGTCCAACTAGAGGATATAACCATTATAAATATATATGTACCCAACACAGGAGCATCAGCATATGTGAAACAAATACTAACAGAAGTGAAGGAGGAAATAGATAGCAATGCAATTATTCTAGGAGACTTTAACACGCCACTCACTCCAAAGGATAGATCAACCAGGCAAGAGGATAAGTAAAGACACAGAGGCACTGAACAACACACGAGAACAGAAGGACCTAACAGATATCTACAGAACTCTGCACCCAAAAGCAGCAGGATACACATTCTTCTCAAGTGCACATGGAACATTTTCCAGAATAGACCACATTCTAGGCAACAAAAAGAACCTCAGTAAATTCAAAAATATTGAAATCCTACCAAACAACTTCTCAGATCACAAAGGTATAAAACTAGAAATAAATTTCAGAAAGAAATCAAAAAGGCTCACAAATACATGGAGACTTAACAACATTCTCCTAATAAATCAATGGGTTAACGACCAAATCAAAACGTAAATCAAAGAATATATGGAGACTAATGACAAAAACAACACAAAGCCACAACTTCTGTGGGACGCAGCGAAGGCAGTCTTAAGAGGAAAGTACATTGCAATCCAGGCCCATTTAAAGAAGGAAGAACATTCCCAAATGAACAGTCTAAGGACACAATTATTGAAATTGGAAAAAGAAGAACAAATGAGGCCCAAAGTTACCAGAAGGAGAGACATAATAAAGATTAGAGAAGAAATAAATAAAATTGAGAAGAATAAAACAATAGAAAAAATCAATGAAACCAAAAGCTTGTTCTTTGAAAAAATAAACAAAATAGATAAACCCCTAGCCACACTCATTAAGAGAAAAAGAGAATCTACACACATAAACAGAATCACAAATGAGAAAGGAAAAATAACGATGGACCCCACAGAAATACAAAGAATTATAAGAGAATATTACGATCATCTACACGCTAACAAGCTGGAAAATCTAGAAGAAATGGACAACTTCTTAGAAAAATAAGGCCTTCCAAGACTCACCAAGCAGGAAACAGAAAAACTAAACAGACCAATCACCAGCAACGAAATTGAATCGGTAATCAAAAAACTACCCAAGAACAAAAGCCCTGGACCTGATGGATTCACCTCTGAATTCTACCAGACATATAGAGAAGAAATAATACCCATTCTCCTTAAAGTTTTCCAAAAAATAGAAGAGGAGGGAGTACTTCAAAACTCTTTCTATGAAGCCAGCATCACTCTAATACCGAAACCGGGCAAAGACATCACTAAAAAAGAAAATTACAGACCAATATCCCTGATGAAAGTAGATGCAAAAATACTCAACAAAATATTAGCAAACCAAATTCAAAAATACATAAAGAGGATCATACACCATGATCAAGTGGGATTCATCCCAGGGATGCAAGGATGGCACAACATTCGAAGATCCATCAACATCATCCATCACATCAATAAAAAGAAGAACAAAAACCACATGATCATCTCCATAGATGCTGAAAAATCATTTGACAAAATTCAGCATCCATTTTTGATTAAAACTCTCAACAGAATGGGTATAGATGGCAAGTACCTCAACATCATAAAGGCTTTATATGACAAACCCACAGCTAACATCATACTTAATAGCGAGAAGCTGAAAGCTTTTCATCTAAGATCGGGAACAGGACAGGGGTGCCCACTCTCTCCACTGTTATTCAACATAGTACTGGAGGTCCTAGCCACAGCAATCAGACAAAACAAAGACATACAAGGCATCCAGATTGGTAAAGAAGAAGTCAAATTGTCACTATTTGCAGATGACATGATACTGTACATAAAAAACCCTAAAGACTCCACTCCAAAACTACTAGAACTAATATCTGAATTCAGCAAAGTTGCAGGATATAAAATTAACACACAGAAATCTGCTGCTTTCCTATACACTAATGATGAGCTAACAGAAAGAGAAATCAGAAAAACAATTCCATTCACAATTGCACCTAAAAGAATAAAATACCTAGGAATAAACCTAACGAAAGAAGTGAAAGACCTGTACTCTGAAAACTACAAGACACTCCTAGGAGAAATTAAGGAAGACACTAACAAATGGAAATGCATCCCATGCTCTTGCCTAGGAAGAATAAATATTGTCAAAATGGCTATACTACCTAAAGCAATCTACAGATTCAACGCAATCCCTATCAAACTACCAACAACTTTCTTCAATGAACTGGAACAAATAATTCTAAAATTCATATGGAACCAGAAAAGACCCCGAATAGCCAAAACAATCCTTAGAAGGAGGAATCAAACAGGGGGAATTATGCTCCCTGACTTCAAGCTCTACTACAAAGCCACAGTAATCAAGACAATTTGGTACTGGTACAAAAACAGACCAGTGGAACAGAATAGAAAATCCAAACATTAACCCAAACACCTACAGTTAATTAATATTTGATAAAGGAGCCCTGGATATACAATGGGGAGAGGATGGCCTCTTCAGCAGCTAGTGTTGGAAAAACTAGACAGCTACATGTAAGAGAATGAAACTGGACTACTGTCTAACCCAATACACAAAGGTAAACTCAAGGTGGATCAAAGACATGAATGTAAATCATGAAACCATAAAACTCTTGGAAAAAAACATAGGCAAAAATCTTTCGGACATAAACATGAGCGACTTCTTCATGAACATATCCCCCCAGGCAAGGGAAACAAAAGCAAAAATGAACAAATGGGACTATATCAAGCTGAAAAGCTTCTGTACAGCAAAGGACACCATCAGTAGAACAAAAAGACATCCTACAATATGGGAAAATATATTCATAAATGATGTATCTGATAAGGGGTTGACATCCAAAATATACAAAGAACTCACGCACCTTAACAAACAAAAAGCAAATAACCCAATTAAGAAATGGGCACAGGACATGAATAGACACTTCTCTAAAGAAGAAATTCAGATGGCCAACAGGCACATGAAAAAATGCTTCACATCGCTAATCATCAGAGAAATGCAGATTAAAACCACAATGAGATATCACCTCACAACAGTGCGGATGGCCAACATCCAAAACACAAACAACAACAAATGTTGGCGAGGATGTGGAGAGAGGGGAACCCTCCTACATTGCTGGTGGGAATGCAAATTAGTTCAACCATTGTGGAAAGCAGTATGGAGGTTCCTCAAAAAACTCAAAATAGA
>JAQQAC010012802.1:0-13949 GCA_029783875.1 Phataginus tricuspis
CACAATGATGTACCTTGACATGGATCTTTTAAAATTTGCTATGTCAGGTGTTCTGTGGCTCTTTTTGTGGGAACTCATACTTTTAGGAAATTTTCTTTTTAATTGATAACCTCTCATTTTCTCTTTTTTTGTAATTCCTATTAAATCAATATAATACTAAGCCTGTGCTAGACTCTGCTGGGATAACAGATAAACCGAGAAGCCCCATAGCATAACACAGTACATATTTATTTCTTAGTGGTGCAAAGACCGTTACAGGTTGGGCAGCACTATGTTGTGGAACTCAACCACCCAGAACTTTGGTTGGTTGCTGTGGTAAGGGAAGAGTGAATAAAAAGATTTTTATTTAATTCCCCTGTTTTCACAATGAGACATCAGCCCTGCTCTTTGAGTCTGTAACTTCTATGGTTTTCATTTCTCCAAAGAGTAATGGGTTCTGCTGGGTTGGGTTGGGGGACAGAGGTCTGTGACACATGGTTAGAGAAAGAGGATCTGGGAGCTCGTTGCTCCTGATACACACTTTCAACTGTTTTTTGCCCTACGTCTCTCCTCTGCCTTCAAAGGTTACTTACTGGTATATTAATTTTCTGAGCCCTTCTAGAATAGCATAGTACAGACTGGCGATCTTGTTGTTGGCTATTCCACATGGCTCCAGGCTTAAGCAATCAGAGGAAACTAAAACATAAGCCAGTTACTATTGGTTTTCTTTTTTTTAAATAATAATTTATTTATTTTAATTTTTATTAAGGTATTATTGATATACACTCTTATAAAGGTTTCACATGAAAAAACAATGTGGTTACTACATTCACCCATGTTATCGTGTCCCCCATACCCCATTGCAGTCACTGCGCAATAGTATAGTAAGATGCCAAAGAGTCACTATTTGCCTTCTCTGTGCTTATTTGTCTTCCCCATGATCCCCCCACACCATGTGTGCCAATCATAATACCCCTCAATCCCCTTCTCCCTCCCTCCCCACCCGTCCTTCCCCACCCCTCCCCCTTGGCAACTGCTAGTCCCTTCTTGGAGTCTGTGAGTCTGTTGTTGTTTTGTTCCTTCCGTTTTGCTTTATTGTTATACTCCACAAATGAGGGAAATCATTTGGTACTTGTTTTTCTCTGCCAGACTTATTTCACTGAGCATAATGTCCTCCAGCTCCATCCATGTTGTTGCAAATGGTAGGATTTGTTTCTTTCTTATGGCTGAATAATATTCCATTGGGTATATGTACCACATCTTCTTAATCCATTCATCTACTGATGGACACTCAGGTTGCTTCCATTTCTTGGCTATTGTAAATAGTGCTGCAATAAACATAGGGGTGCATCTGTCTTTTTGAAACTGGGCTGCTGCATTCTTAGGGCAAATTCCTAGGAGTGGGATTCCTGGGTCAAACGGAGAAATGTGTTTAGGTTTCGGTTTCGACTGCTTTCGCACCAGAGTGTTCTCACCTAGGTCCACCGCTTATGTCAGAGACAACTGCACATGCACACAACTCTGTGTGTAATTGGAATCTGAGGATTGCTTCATTAGCATAAAGGGCAACCTATCAGAAGAAACCTCACCCCATGAATGCTATATATACTCTGCTGTTCCCACAAATAAACGAGACTTGATCAGGAATCTGTCTTGTCTCCATTCTTCATGTCTCTTGTCTCCTTTCAAATTCCCACTCCCCCTCTCCAGGTCCTCGTTGATGTCCCACGGGCCGGGACACATTATGGCCTTGGAAGTGGTCTATCTTGGTATATGTTGCATGGACACTTGCAAAACCCACTATCTTTCTTTCTTTCTCCAGTATCTTTTAAATAAATTCCTTTTCTATTGAAATCAGCCAGAGTCCTTGTCTGTGTCCTATATCTAAAAACACTAAAAAATACCCCTTTCCAACTGCATTTGTTAATAGCCTTTATTGTAACACTTACTCTACTGTACTCTGTCAGTTTACAGGTTGGTCACCACTACTACACTGTGAGTTTGAGAACATAGACCTTTTATCTTTTTTTGTATATGCAGGTCTGGTACATGTAAATAATTTATAGGTATTTTCTGACTCAATGAATAGATGAATAGCTTTTATTAATGGTCATCATTTTTTAAAAGTATTGGGTAAACTTTGATCTGTAGGGATTTCATGCTTATCCTTTTGGTTATATATATTCTCCTATGTGTCTTAATCTTAAAAGCAAAGAGATTTTAGTTCCATGGATTGTGTTCAGCAAGTAACTGACCCTGGAAACAGACTATAAAGTCTATTATATGATTGGAATGACATTTTATCCCAGCTCAATCATGCCATAGTTCAAGCATAGACATGTGGAAATTCCTTACTCATTCCACAAGACGTATGGTGCAACTCCTACTGTTTCCTTTATTTCAGGTTGACTTGTCCTCTTGTAGAAGTGTTGTTTCCACAGCAATACACTTCACAGTGCACGTCCTTGTCAGAGTGAGCAAAAGCTGTGACGTGTGCCTGGAAGCCTTGTTTCCTAGTCAGGAAGCACGTGGTATTCCCTCAGCCTTTCCTGCACTTAGCTTTGGATTTCCTTATGGATAACTCTTTCAGTTTTCTCCCAGTTAGCAAATGTTTCAGGGATTTTGATGTACAGTGTGCTCCATTACCAAAGTGTTTAGGTTGTGACTGGTGACTACCAGCAAAGTTGCTGTGTGGAATAGATGGAACAAATAAATGTAGGAGACATTACAAGAATGTGAGCTCAATATTTTGCCACTTTTATTGCTAAGCCAGTTTGGAGTGATTACCTCTTTGTTGCTTTGGGGGGGTTTCTTATGGCTTTTACTGCAAGAAAAAATAGAATTGAGTGAACCTGTAGGGAGGGGCAGTGGGGAAATAAAGTGTTGAACTTTTTGAGTGATTTCCTTGACTTTCAGTTATGAGCATTGGAATTATTCAAGAAACAAGTGAGATATAAATAAAGCAAGATTTCAGAAAGATGAGGGTATCATTTTAGTTGTAATTAGTTTTCCTTCATCTAATTTATAAATGACAAAACTATAGGAAAATACACTGAGGAGGTTCATGTGGACTCACAATGATATAGTGGTAGAAGAGTGATGGAGAGCATTATAGTGACAATTCTCCATATTCCAGGCTTCATTATTTTCTCAGTCTTCATCTATGCAGAAAATGTATCAAACAGTGTTCATTAAGCATTGCTTTTTAGTTCCCCATAGCATTTGACCTTCATGACAAGAGGTAGCTGAGTTGTCCTAGGAGCCATGAATGTTCATTATGAAGGGTTTTGACAGTTGTATACATCCATGTAGTCACCACCGCAAATAAGGTGCAGTATGATTCCATTACCCCAGAAAGTTTCCTTATGCCCATTTCCAGTTGGTTCTCTTCCCTTTACTTCGTTGCACCCTCTGCCCCAGACAACCACTCATTTTTATTATGATAGATTAGTTTTGCCTGTTCCAGAATGTCATGTCAATCAAAGCATACATTGTGTAACTCTTGTGCATGGCTTCTTTCACTCAGAACAGATTTTGAGATTCTCCATGTTCCTGTGTCTATCAGTAGCTCAGTCCTTTTTATTTACAGTGTATGAGAACATACCAGTTTATCTATCCATCCTGTTGATGGATCTTTGTTTCCAAAGCTTTTTGAAGACTTGTTTTTATTTCTCTTGGGTAAATATCTAAGAATGGGATTGCTAGGTCATAGGGTATATATGTGTTTAATGTTGTAACAGACTGCCAAGCAGTTCTCTGAAATGAGTATACCATTTTATGTTCCTACCAGCAGTGTATGAGAGTTGCCCTGGTCCGTATCCTTGCCCACATTTGCTGCTGTCAGTCTTTTTTATTTTGTTTGGTGTGAAATGGTATCTCCTATGGTTTTAATTTGCATTTCATGGAAGACTAGTAATGATGACATCTTTTCAGGTGTTCATTGGCTATTTGTATATCTTTTGTCTCATTTTTTATTGGGCTATTCATCAGTCTGTTGTTGATTTGTAGGAGTTCATTACATATTCTGAGTACTTTGGCAGATTTACATGCTGTTGAATATTCTTCCTAGTCTGTCTTGCCTGTCCATTTGTGTTGTTTCGATAAGCAGAAATTAAAATTTTTGATGTTCAGTTTATCTTTTATTTTTTTCTTTTATGGTTAGTGCTTTTTGTGTCCTAAGAAGTCTATCTTAATGTTGAAATTTCTTTTTTTTCTTAGAAACTTACGGTTCTGTCTTTTATGTTTGGTTTCTTTTTTTAATCTATTTTGAACTGTTTTTTAATATATGGACAGTCACATTTAGGTTTTTTTAAGTATCATAAAAGTAATACCTGGCTTTTGTTTTAAAAAAAGTCAAACAATGATATATGATATCTAAAGATACAGAAGACAAAATGAAAGTTAATAGTTTAATGTTTGTCTTTCTAGACCTCCTCTGTCCAGTATAATAGTCACTAGTCTTACATGGTTGTTGAGCACTTGAAATGTGGCTAGTCCAAACTGAGGTGTGTTTTAAGTGTAAATTGGGTTAAAAAGACTATATTGGATTAATAGAATAAATGATAAAAATTCATTTTAGCTTTACATTATTTCATATGGTTACTATAAAAATTTAAATTACATATGTGGCTGCCATTTGTGGTTCCCATTATACTTCAGTTGGACAGCTCTGCTCTAAACCTTTCCCTAAGCATTTAGTCATCTGTGTGGGGTTTTTTTTCCACATATAAAGGTGTTTTTATTTACACAAATGGAATCATCCAAGCCTATTTTCTTGATTTTTCATTTTTGCTTCAAGTACAGAAATATAAACACTAATGCATTTTGTGTTTGTGTATGTAGATTTATCTGATATTCTTAATGGCTGCATAGTTTTCTGTTTTGAATGTTCTGTAATTTATAAAACCATTTCGCTATAGGGACATTTAGGTCACTTGCTGTTTTGCTCTCTGATAAACAATATTTTTGTAGAGATTGCTTCATATTTATAAAAGTGATAAAATTCATATTAGAGATTTTTTTCTTAAATAGAAATGGTTATTTCATTTAGGATGGGTGATTTGTGCAGAACTCAAGGATTTCCTTGTAAAGGACAAAATGGCTTCTTAGCTATAATCAGAACAGTCTTAAGGGGAACAACCCTTTGAATATAGTAAATTCTTCCGCTGAAGTTCAAACTGTGCATCTCTTTTGTTCAGTGAGTTGAGGCAGGATAGAGGGTTGCAAAGAACCCAGTGTTCTGTGTCTTAGATATCTCAGGGGAGTTTTTGATGCCCACCTTGTGAAAATTCTTTTGAAAAGCTTCCCTCTTCTCCAATTATTTTTAATATTTCAGAACAAAACAACCTTCCTGATATTTATAAAATGTATTATATGGCCAGTCATTCTGAAGGTGAATGACTTTCATCCCCATTCTGTGGGATAAAACACCAATAAGAGAATGAATTTGTAAGCATTAGCAAGAGTCAATGAGATGAGCTTAGATAAATTTTGGTCAGTTCAACATCTGTTTGTGGGTGTTGAAATGGGTCATTGTGTTATTTCCATGAATGTATCCTGGGAAATATGCCTTCTTTTCATTTAGCACATGGAACTGATAAATCCAGACCTTGAAGTAGTTTTTAGAGGAAGGGAGGGAAGTGGACAGATGGGAGCAGCTGCTCTGGCAGAGGTGTGTCAAGCAAATCATCCCTGTTTTATCCACAGGCCAGAGTTGTTGCAGTTCCTAAACTGGGAATTAAGTCTATGATCTGATTCTATGCCTGGGAATTCCTTTAAAATAACAAGGTCGTGAACTTTTTTATCTTATAGTTGGTAAAATTAATTTCCCTTTTCAGTTAGCAGTTTGCCTTTAGAACTTTTGAACTAAAATGTTTCCTTGCTGAGGCTTTTATTTTTTCCTCCCTGACACGTGTTCTGGTTTATTTAGGACTCAAACAGGCATTCAAAGGGTGTGTGTGTGTGAATGTGTATGTTTTCTTTTAAATATGTGAGGGCAGGTGTGCTAGGAGGAGAAGATGGCACTCCCTTGTGTTAAAACGTGATGGTCTTCAGGGATGAAGACCAAACTGCACCCCTTACTGCACCCCCTTTCAGCATGAAGCAGCCAGAGCAGTTGTCGCCCCCTTTCCCTAGCAACAGCTAGGGTCTCCGTCTGTAGAGGGGGGAATGAGACAGGGAACGTGGGTGTAGTCAGAGTAGGGTGAAGGCCTCTGGAAAAAGCAAGACGAGATATTTACAGTCAGAGGAATGTAACAATTCCCTATTGAAACTCTGTGTTAAGCATTATGCAAAGTCAAGGTCACACTAATTCTCTAGAGTAAAGATACCAGACTAAGAATATAGACATCTTCAGTGAGATCAGTTAAATGTCAGGAGGCCAGGAGCAACTTGGCCTGGAATGTTTGAGTGTTCTGCAAGGGTATCTCAGCATAATCCGTGACTTCACTCTAAACAGCCCTAGCAAACAGACAACAACCCAGCCCACCTTGAGGGTAGGACAGGTGGTACAAGTACACACCCCTAAGCCTTTTTTCATGTCCCCCCAAATCCTCAATTGCCTATAAATCCCCTAGACAACGCACCACCCTGGGCTCTCTTGTCCCCTCCTGGCATGAGCCAGGAGCTCTTTCTTCTCACTTTATTTCTAAATAAAAGCCTCTACCCTGGCTCTCCTTAAAAAAAAAAAAAAAAAAAAAAGGTGATGGTCTTACTTTTCTTCCATAAAACAAAACCTGGAAGGAAAAGTTGAATGAATTTTTCAAGCAGTTGAAAAAATAGACCTTAAAGCTCTGGATTGAGGCACAATTAGAGTATCTCTCTTATGTTTTCTTTTGATTATTTCATGAAGAAGTTATTTGGTATTCATATACTGATCTGAGTCTTTAAAAATTTCTAGTTCTGATTGGATTCTGGAACCATTTTGCAGACACCTGCATAGTGCTTCCTTAGAAAACTGGAAAATTCTACTGATCTTGATTCTTTGGCAGAAGTTGACATTTTGTGGAAGCTACTCAGCACTCCTGGCTGGAGTCTTGAAATTGTGGGCGTGTTCCTGCTGCCCAAGTTGAGTTATTTGTGAACAGATATAAAACCACCTATACACCTGAATTTTATTACCACTAGACTGTGTTAATTGTGTGTGTGTGTGTGTGTGTGTGTTTGTGTGTGTGTGGAGTCTTAGCTCTTTGTCAAACTCTTCAGATTAAGAGCTTCTTATAACCATTACCTTGCAGGAGTGGGAGGAGAATGCTCTCATGAGTGTTATTTCTGGCTCCTTGTTTGGGAGTAGTTATAATTATATGTGCTTTTGGCTTGGACAGTCCTGCTTGGTTCAAACCCTAGTTTTTTAGTTCTTTCAGCTGTAAAGTGGAGATCATCATTCTTACCTCATAGAGCTTTTTTTTTTAATTGACATACAGTCTTATTTTAGTTTCATGTATACAACATGGTGGTTCAGCAGTTATCTATATTATTAAATCCTTACCCCCCACTGGTATAGCTACTATCTGTCAGTATAGGAAGGTGTTACGAAATCATTGGCTATATTCCCCATGCTGTACTACCATCCCGTGACCAACCTACAGTAGGATTGAGAATTTTTGTTCTCCTTTATCCCCCCCACCCACCCCAACCCCACCTCCATGATAGCCACCAGTCCCTTCTCAGTGTCTGAGTCTACTGCTGTTTTATTCATTCTGTGTTGCTTTGTATTCATATTCCACAAGTAAGTGAAATCATGTGGTATTTATCTTTCTCCACCTGACTTACTTCGCAGAGCATAAGACCCTCTAGATCCATCCATGTTGTTGCAAATGGGAGGATTTCTTTTCTTTTTATGGCTGAATAATATTCCATTGTGTATATGTAGTGTGTTCTTTATTCATTGATCTGTTGATGGACACTTTAGTGGCTTCCATATCTTGGCTATTGTAAATAATGCAGCAGTAAACATAGGGGTGCATGCATCTTTTTAGATCAGGGATTTTGTTTTCTTCAGGTAAATTCCTAGAAGTGAAATTACTGGGTCCAATGGTAATTCTGTTTTTAGGTTTTTGAGGAACCTCCATACTTCTTTCCACAGGGGTTGTACCAGTTGACATTCTCACCAACAGTTTTCTCCACATCCTCACCAACACTTGCTATTTCTTGTCTTTTGGATAGTGGCCATTCTGACTGGTGTGAAGTGATACCTCATTGTGGTTTTGACTTTCATTTCCCTGATGATTAGTGATGAGGAGCATCTTTTTGTTGGTCATCTGTATTTCTTCTTTGGAGAAATGTCTGTTCAGGTATTTTACCCATTTTTTAATCAGGTTATTTGTTTACTGGGTGTTGAGGTGTATGAGCTCTTAATATATTTTAGATATTAAGACCTTATCAGATAAATCATTTATGAATATATTCTCCCATACTTTAGGTTGCATTTTTGTTCTGCTAATGGTATCCTTTGCTGTACAGAAGCTTTTTAGTTTGATATAGTCCCACTTGTTCATTTTTTATTATGTTTCCCTTACCTGAGGAGAGGTGTCCAGGAAAAAGTTGCTCATATTTATGTTCAAGAAATTTTTGCCTGTATTTTCTTCTAACAGTTTTATGGTTTCATCTTAACATTCAGGTCTTTGATCTATTTTGTATTTACTTTTGTGTATGGAGTTAGGCAGTAATCCAGTTTCATTCTCTTGCATGTAGCTGTCCAGTTTTGCCACCACCAGCTGTTGAAGAGGCTGTCTTTTCCCCATTGTATGTTCATGGCTCCTTTATCGTACTTTTTTTGGGGGGTATCGTTAATATGCACTTACATGAATAACACTGTGGTTACTAGATTCCCCCCATTATCAAGTCCCCACCACATACCCCATTGCAGTCACTATCCATCAGCATAGTAAGATGCTATAGAATCACTACTTGTCTTCTCTGTCCTATACTGCCTTCCCCGTGTCCCCCCCCCCACTACATTATGTGTGCTAATCATAATGCCCCTTTTTCCCCTTATCTCTCCCTTCCCACCTATCCTCCCAAGTCTCTTTCATTTTGGTAACTGTTAGTCCATTCTTGGGTTCTGTGAGTCTGCTGCTGTTTTGTTCCTTCACTTTTTGCTTTGTTCTTATACTCCAGAGGATGAATGAAATCATTTGATACTTGTCTTTCTCCACCTGGCTTATTTCACTGAGTGTAATACCCTCTAGCTCCATCCATGTTGTTGCAAATGGTAGGATTTGTTTTCTTCTTATGGCTGAATAATATTCCATTGTGTATATGTACCACATCTTCTTTGTCCATTCATCTACTGATGGACACTTAGGTTGCTTCCATTTCTTGGCTATTGTAAATAGTGCTGCTATAAACATGGGTTGAATATGTCATTTTGAAACTGGGCTGCTGCATTTTTAGGGTAAATTCCTAGGAGTGGAATTCCTGGGTCAAATGGTATTTCTATTTTGAGTTTTTTGAGGAACCTCCATACTGCTTTCCACAAAGGTTGAACTAATTTACATTTCCACCAGCAGTGTAGTATGGTTCCCCTTTCTCCACATCCTTGCCAACATTTGTTGTTCTTTGTCTTTTGGATGGTGGCCATCCTTACTGGTGTGAGGTGATATCTCGCTGTCGTTTTAATTTGCATTTCTCTGATGATTAACAATGTGGAGCATCTTTTCATGTGCCTGTTGGCCATCTGAATTTCTTCTTTGGAGAAGTGTCTGTTCAGCAACTCTGCCCGTATTTTAATTGGCTTATTTGCTTTTTGTTTGTTGAGGTACGTGAGCTCTTTATATAATTTGGATGTCAACCCCTTATCGGATATGTCATTTATGAATATATTCTCCCACACTGCAGGATGCCTTTTTGTTCTACCGATGGTGTCCTTTGCTGTACAGAAGCTTTTTAGTATGATATAGTCCCACTTGTTCATTCCTTTATCATATATTAATTAACCATATATATGTGGGTTTATGTATGGGCTCTCTATTCTGTTTCATTGATCTGTGGGTCTTTTCTTCTGCTGGTACCATACTATTTTGATTACCATAGCTTTGTAGTATAGCTTGAAATCAGGGAGCATAATCCCCCCAGTTTTATTTTTCTTTCTCAGTATTGCTTTGTCTATTTGGGATCTTTTGTGGTTCCATATGAAGTTTAGAACAATTTGTTCTAGCTCATTGAAAAGTGCCGTTGGTATTTTGATAGGGATTGCATTGAACCTGTAAATTGCTTTCGCAGAATGTTCATTCTGACAATATTCTTCCTATCTGTGAGCAAGGGATAAATTTCCTCTTATGTCTTATTTAATGTCTCTCATGAGTGTCTTATAGTTTTCAGAGTATAGGTCTTTCACTTCCTTGGTTAGGTTTATTCCTAGGTATTTTATTCTTCTTGATGCAGTTGTAAATAGAATTATTTTCCTGACTTCTCTTTCTGCTAGTTCATTGTTGCTGTATAGGAATGTGAAAGATTTCTGTGTATTTTGTATCCTGTAACTTTGCTGAATCCAATTATTCTAATAGTTTTTTTTGGTGGAATCTTTAGGGTGTTCTATGTGTAATGTCATGTCATCTGAAAATAGTGACAGTTTAACTTCTTCCTTACCAATTTGGATACCTTTTATGTCTTTGTGTTGTCTGATTGCCAGTGGCTAAGTCCTCCAGTACTATGTTGAAAAAACGTGGTGACAGTGGACATCCTTGTCTTGTTCCTGTTCTTAGAGGAAAAGCTTTCAGTTTTTTGCTATTAAGTATGATATTGGATGTGGATTTGTTACATATGGCCTTTACTATGTTGAGGTATGTATCCTCTATGCCCGTTTTGTTGAGAGTTTTTATCATGAATGGATGTTGAATTTTGTCAAACGCTTTTTCAGCATCTATGGAGATGATCATGTGGGTTTTATCCTTCTTTTTGTTAATGTGATGTATGATGTTGATTGATTTACAAATATTGTACCATCTTTGCATCCCTGGAATAAATCCCATTTGGTCATGATGGATGATTTTTTGATGTATTTTTGAATTAGGTTTGCTAATACTTTGTGGAGGAATTTTGCATCTGTGTCCATCAGGGATAGTGGTCTGTAATTTTCTTTTTTGTGATGTCTTTGTCTGGTTTTGGTATTAGAATAGTGATGGTGGCCTCATAGAATGAGTTTCGAAGTATTCCCTCATCTTTTTGGAATACTTTAAGATGAAGGGTATTAGCTCTTCTTTAAATGTTTGGTAGAATTCAGCTGTGAAGCAGTCTTGAACTTCCGTTTTTTGGGAGTTCTTGATTACCAGTTCAATTTCATTGTTGGTAATTGTTCTGTTCAGATTTTCTGTTTGTTCCTTGGTCAGTCTTGGAAGGTTGTATTTTTCTGGAGAGTTGTCCATTTCTTCTAGGTTGTCCAGTTTATTGGCATATGACTTTTCATGGTATTCTCTAATAATTCTTTGTATTTCTGTGGTATCTGTTATGATTATTCCTTCTTCATTTCTGATTTTGTTTATATACTCTCTTTTTTTCTTGATAAGTCTGGCTAGGGGTTTATTTTCTCAAAATTTTTTCTATTGTTTCATTCCTCTCTATATTATTTATTTCTGCTCTGATCTTTATTACGTTCACCCTTCTACTAACTTTGTGCTTCATTTTTCTTATTTTTTCTAGTTTCTTTAATTGTGAGTTTAGACTGTTTATTTGGGATTGTTCTTGTTTCTTGAGGTAGGCCTGTATTGCTACGTACTTCCCTCTTAGATTGGCCTTTGTGGCGTCCCACATATAATGGACTGTTGAACTTTATTTTCATTTGTCTCCATCTACTGCTTTATTTCTGTTTTAATTTGGTCATTGATCCATTGATTATTTAGAAGCATGTTTTTTAGCCTCCACATGTTTGTGAGCTTTTTTGTTTTCTTGGTGTAATTTGTTTCTAGGTTCATACCTAATAGAGCTATTTTGAGAATAAAATGAAATAATGTGTATTGACACTATTTCTGACACAGAAGGGCTGAGTAAAAATTAGTTCTTGATCCCTTTTTCTCCCTTCTTAAAGAACGAGGTTGATCTTCACTTACTAGTTAATATTTAAACAACGAAGTTACAAACTGTCAGGAAAAATAGGAAGCAGAATAAATAAGTGGAACTTAAAACTGATTAAAAGCCTGCATAGGTTTAATCAATATTATCATCCTCTTTCTACTAAACTAAATCTTTGAATTAGAGGAGAATACTCCCTGACTGAAATTTCACTTACTTTTCTTCCCATGCTCATCCTAATGTATGAAGAAACATCTGAGAAGGAAGATTCAGAAATGGAGATCCTCCCCATAAATGTTAGGCTAAATTAATATTTTTATGTACTGGAGTTATATTCAGAAAATAATTGCATTAGCATAGTAAGAACTTCTCAACTGCAGAGGAAGCTTAACCATAGGAAACCATAGGAAAGCTGGAGATATTAGTTTAAAAAAATGCTCATTTGTGTTTATAGAAATCTTGTTCAAGTTTCTTAGTTTGCTTTGACATTAGTATTTTTTTAAGCCCATAGTTTTGTTTACTTAGGATATTGTTAATTAGCCAATGTTTAATCATTTTACATACATATATGGAGATTATTAATTATGAAGTTGTGTAATTTCTACTGACATTACTTAAAACATTTTAATTTGTAGCATGTTCTAGGGGACATTTCGCAGTGTCTGTGGTTGTCATATGGGCTGGGTGCAAGGAAGGGGGATATTGCTAAACATTCTAGAGCATACAGGACAGATCACCATGGCAAGGAGCTGTCCAGTTGTAAATATCAGCAGTGCCCAGGGTGAGAAACCCTGCACAGCACTACAGTGAAGCCCATGTGAACATTTAACAGTTTGCTTTTTACAATTCTGAGATTTTCTTTTTTCCTCACTTGGCACTGTGTATGCCCATATAGGACATATTTGATGAGTGAATAAGCATGCAAATAAACTAAGGCAGGTCCCATCTTAAATTTTTTGTGGGCAGGTCCTCTTGCAAAGGAGTTGATTTCTGCAGATGGATCTTTAGTTTTTTGTTTTAGTAAGATTTATGGACCTTTTTTTCAGGAGTCTGGTGCCAATTAAAGGGTCCTAAGGAATATAAATGAAGTCTTGATATAACCCTCATATTAAAGGTGCATATAATATATGAAGCTACCCAAAATAAAAGATGAACTATATTTAAGTGTCAGAATATGTGGCATTACAAAGAGACAAGAAAAATTTAAGAGGAACCTCATACACACAAACACACACTTTTTACAATTGAATTGATTCCACCTGTTTGACACAAAGACAGGGAACATTGTGTCTGTGTCTCTCTTTACATCTCTCTACAACAGGTCCCAAACTCCAATATCTACCAGCTAATTGTTGCCACATGGAAACATTACCACATCTTAGTATTTTCCAAGAGATGATGGAGATCTGGATTTTATGTGAGTTTGTGTGAATTTTTTTCTATTTCTTAAAAACAATGTATTGCAGGCTAGTTTGGAAATTCTGATCTTGTTCCTAACCAGTTCTTGAGATTCTGAACATTAGAGAATAGACTGGTCCTTTTTTCCCCTTCTAATCCCTTTTGTGTCTGATGGACAAATTTGCAATCATTGCTTTTCCAGTTTTATCAGAAGAAACAAGTGTGTGGATGTGTGTCTAACAATAGTCTATTTCAATTGTTGCAAAATTATGGACTACCCACTGCAAAGCCATGAGTCTAAATGTTTGAGTAGTTAAAACAGAAGCCCACATCTTCCTTGCCTTCTACAAAGCAATATAGGCCATAAGTTACTATTATTATAATTATTAATGTCATTCCATGCACAAAAAAAGTTTCTCCTCTGCCTAATGAAACCTGTCTCATTTTATCTTTAAAAACCAGAAAGGAAAGAGGGCTGCATTTACTTTTGGCTTATGAGCAACTAGCAACTAGTTTTATGTTTATTTCTGATCTGCCTATTTTAACTACACCTTAAATTTGATATA